>WHUX01000085.1:0-227193 GCA_015179025.1 Terfezia claveryi
ATATTTTGCACTGCCTACCTGGATGATATCCTCATCTACTCAGATACCCTAGCAGAATACAAGATCCATGTCTGACAAGTGCTAGAGAAACTAGAGGGAGCTGGGTTATACCTGAAGCTGGAAAAGTGTGAGTTCCATATACAGAAGGTTAAGTATCTGGAGCTAATTATCACTATAGAGGGCATCGAGATGGACTTTGCAAAGGTTGCTGTGATTCAGGAGTAGGAAACTCTAGCTAACCTCAAGGATGTATAGGCCTTCCTGGGATTTACTAACTTCTAATACTAGTTTATTCTAGGTTACTCAAGAATTGTGTCACCTCTGATAGTATTAACAAAGATAAAGGGTATAGAGAAAAATCAAGATTTCCAGTAGAATCTAGACACCCAGTCAGCCTTCAAGAAGCTTAAAGAAGCCTTCTGTTCAATACCAATTCTAGCTCACTTTGACCCTGATAATGAGTGTATCATAAAAACAGATACCTCTGACTATATCTTTGCCAGGATCCTATCCCAGTATGTTAATAGAATCTTCTACTAAGTGGCCTATTTCTCTAAGAAGTATTCCCTAGTGGAATATAACTATGAGATCTATATAAAAGAGTTAATAGCCATTGTCTGAGCTTTTGAAGAATAGAGACCTCACTTAAAGTCAGCCAAGACAATTATTGAGGTATTGTCCGATTATAAGAATCTTGAGTATTTCATCACCACTTAGCTGCTAAACTGATAGCAGGCTAAGTAGTCAAAGTTTTTATCTCAATTCAACTTCAAGATCAAGTATCATCCTGGAAAGGCTAGTAGCAAACTAGATGCATTAACTAGGAGATCAGGAGATCTCCCTAAAGGAGAAATAAAAGACTGAAGTACTAGAATTAGGTGGTATTAAAGCCCGAAAATCTCGATCTGGTAGCCAATATCCTTGCTGATATCGAAGTTGACCCCCTCCTATAGATACGACAGGTATATACAGAAGACCCCCTAGTTAGGGAAATAGTCACTGTAGTAGAGTCTAGATAACACTGTTATACTAAAATTTCCCTAGCTTAGTGAACCATTCAGGATAGCCTTCTATATTACCTAGATTAGCTATATATACTAGAAGAGGACTTGCATCTAAGCCTGATTAGAGAACACCATGGCACTTAAGCTACTGGCTACCTTGGAGTAGCTAAAATACTGGAGCTGCTAGCTAGGCAGTACACCTGGATTGATTAGTAGAAAGATATTGAAAGGTATGTATGGAACTGCTATACCTGTAAATGATTGAAACCTACTTGCTATGCTCCCTATGGAATCTTGAAGCCCCTGGAAATCTCAGATCAGCCCTGGCAACACCTGACCATGGACTTTGTAACTGAGTTGCTGGAGGACTCAGGATTCAATGCTATCCTAATAATAGTAGATCAACTGATGAAGATGAGGCATATCATACCTTACCAGAATATATGCTCTGCCTTGGAGCTAGCCAATCTCTACCTCAGTAACGTATTCCAATATCATAGCCTTCTCGAATCTATTGTGTCCGATTAAGGGCCTCAGTTTACCTCAGACTTCTAGAAGGCATTCTGCAAGCTCTTGAGGATCAAGATATACCTCTCAACCACTTACCACCCTCAGATGGACAGCCAGTCAAAAAAGATGAATGCTATTATAGAATAGTATCTGCGGGTCTATATCAATTACTAGCAGAATAACTAGGTGTCTTTATTGACAATCTATGAGTTCACTGCCAATAATCAGTTTTCAGAGTCCTTGAAAACCTCACTCTTTCTAGCCAATTATAGTTGGCACCCTCAGTTCATAGACACCCTGGCACCCCTACAAAAGCTAGAAATGACACCCTAGCTAGTGAGCTCATAGTTGAGATTATAAAGCTTCATTCCACCCTAAAGTTAGAGCTGGTATATGGTCAAGCCAGACTATTGGAGTATGCAAATAGCTCAAGATTGCCAGCCCTAAAGTACCAACTTGAAGATAAAGTGTGGCTTTCTAGCTAGCACTTCCGGACTGAATGGCTATCACGCAAGCTCGACTATAAGTTCCTAGGCCCATTTGAGGTATTAGTAGCTGTAGGCACCTATGCCTACCAACTGAAGTTCTCTGGAGATATCAAGTGCCACTCTATTATTTATGTCTCAGAAATCGAACTAGCTATGAATAATACTCTCTAAGGTTAAAGGAATCCTCTCCCTCCTCCCATGGTGATTGCCGGAGAAGAGGAGTGGGAGGTCAAGGAGGTACTGAATTTCAGGAAGTATTACGGCTAGGTCCAGTATAGGGTTAAATAGTTAGGGGACGAGGAGGCTACCTAGCAACCTGTAGAGGACGTGAAAAATGCACAGGATTTGGTTACATTATTGCACTAGCGATACCTAAGAAAGCCTTGCCCAGTGGAATGATGTCATCGAATGATGTTATCAAATAATATTATACTTTTTGAGGGTTGTATGGCAGGGTCCATCTGACTCTCATTCTTATTATTATTTGGAGTTGGGGTTCTTGTTCTTGTTCTTGTGTTGTTGTTTCCATGTTGATTTTGTCGTAGTTGTGCCCAGGCCTTTTTGTTGCTAGAGCTCTAGCTTTAAGGGAGGATAGTATTACAACTATATGTTTAGTTGTCTTTGTCATTACCTGTAATTACAGGTGATGGGTTATTGTTATTATATCTTCGGTATTACCTGCAATACAGGCAATGGGTTATTATTATTGTGCCTTCGGTATTACTGGCAATGTAGGCAATAGGTTATCTTTATCTTGCTTAGTCTCCGAAATAGGGATCCTGAGAAGCTTATTCTGTTATCGGCATTGGCTTTTTAGGCTACTATGTATATATATCTACTTGCCCTCACACTCATATTGGATCTCCATTCAATATCTTGTATCCTAATATAGACCTTGCCTCTCTCTATGAAGGTGTATGCCCTTGTATATCCCCTCGTCTTACCTTATCTCATGAATAACTCTGTAGCATAGCTGCCTCCCTCTAACATATGCAGCAACTGCCTCCACATATCTCATACCCCTTACCCTCTACCCCACTTGCCTCTTGCTCTTACCCCCCTATCGCAGCCTTCCCCTAGTAACATATGTAGTATTTCTACATATGTTTTGCCCTAGCCCTACCCTTGCCTCAGCGTACTCCTTAGTCACCTTATTCTCTAGAGTCTATATTACATAAAAGATCTAGTTTGTATATTTGTTGGATAGTCAGAGTTAACTATTCTGATCATACCTTTTTTAGTGACCTTTCATTATCTTTTAGATTTTTATTCCCTAAGTTCTTTTATCCATTCTATAGCACTTTTTTGATACCTCCCTTACTATAGAGTAGAGTCTTGAGTACTTTATTGAGCTTTTACAAGCTCGCTTTCTTAAGCTTTTTTAAACTCGCTTACTTGGGATTTCCCAAGTTTACTACTTTTGTTACAACCGTGTGCTTTGTTGTCTTTATCATCACCTGTAATTGCAGGTAATAGGTTATTACCATTGTTGTCTTTGTTATCATCTACAATTACAAGTGATAGATTATCGTTACCTTGCTTGGCTCCCAAGATAGGGATTTTGGAAAGCTTATTCCCTCCATTACCCTGACAAGAATTATATTTATATAACCTCTGTCCCTCATACTGTTATTGGATCCCTATCCAACATCTTGTATACCTAATACAGGACCTTGCTTCTCCCAGCACTTGTGCACCTCCCTTGTACACCCCTTTATCTTGTAAAACAGCTCTACAGCACAGCTGCCTCTCTCCGACATATGCAGCAACTACTTCTATGTATCTCTTGTCCTTGCCTCTTGCCTCCTGCCCTTGCCTCATCCTAGCCTTTCCCTAGTCATATATGTAGCATTCCTATATGTATCTTGCCCTAGCCTCTGCCTTCTCCCCAGTATACCTCTTGGTCACCTTATCTCTAGAGCCCACGTTATACTATGTTAGATTACTCTGATCAACTAGTATGCTCAATGGCTACTTAAGACTCTACTCTCACTACCAGGTTTTGAGCCTGGCAAGCCCTGCCTATTCCTATGAACTAGACTAACTTTGGCAGTTATCGCTAGACTATTATCAACATATACCTTGCCGCGGATGCCTTAGGCCAACTGCTGGAATCAGCCATACATAAAGGCCAACAAAAACAGGCCAGGACCAATAACGAGGTCACGATACTTACTGAAGACTTCTTTTTATACCAGACCGACTGCGCCTCTTGCTAAAGCAACCTCACGACTGCCCAGAACGACTTAATCAATAAAAGAAGAACCATCCAGTCTCTGAATAGGGCCCTGGACATGATTGGAAGCCAAGCAGCTCTAGCACCCCACGCACTCTAGGTACCTAAGACCCAGGATCTCTCTACCTCACCGAAGTTTAATAGTAATAGGACTTGCCTGAAAGCCTGGAAAAATTCTATCAAGATTAAACTGAATGGAGATACTGCAAAGTTTCCTACCATTCAACACTGATTAGCCTATGTATACAGACTACTAGAGGGCATAGCTTTGGACCAGGTCCAACCTTTTGTGCTTGATAACTGCTTCAACCTTCCTGATGTCGCTACTTTATTTACAATCCTCAACCATGCTTTTAGAGACCCAGATCCTATAAGTATGGCAATGGATACTCTCCGAGAACTAAAACAGAGAGGATATGACCTCTCAGTATATGTGGCTAAATTCTCAAGGTTGGCAGCAGAGGTGGAATAGAATGATCGGGTAAGGTAGAAACAATTCAAGAAAGGCCTCAATGAGCTTAAAAAGGCCCTCCTACAATCTCCAGATGTTAAAACTCTTGACGAATACATTGATCAGGCATCAAAGATAGAGTAAAAATTGGCTAGGTTGAGAGTCTAGACTAGTGCCTCTAGTACCTATTGGCTTGTAAGAGTACAGCACCTCCAGAGCCAAATTCAGCAACTGTAACCCAGAATCTAAGCCCTCAGACCCAAGCTACAGCCAATAAGCCAGCCCACCCATCCCTTGTGGCTGGCAACACCACCCCCATAGATTTATCATCAGAAAGGCCCCACCTGACACAAGAAGAGAGGGAACGTTGCCATAACAATAGGTTGTGTATCGCCTGTAGGAAAGAGGATCACTTTATTGTAGCATGTCTCCTCCATAAGAACCGCTCCCTAGCTGCCTATGCCATATCCGAGTCACAGATCGAGGAAGTTGAAGAGTTGGGAAAAGGGGAGTCCTTTATCTAGTTACTGACACTAGCAAGGGACCTGCCTCAGGTCACTTATCTTTGTCTGTGTTTTCTTTACCTACATCTATGTTTGTTGATAAGTCTTACCTATTTGGTAAGTACTTCGTTGTATCTATAACTATCAAGTTCAATGATAAAACAGTGGTTACATCAGCTTTTATAGATTGTAGTACTTTAGGAATAGCATTCATTGACTAGACCTTTATCAGTAAAAACTCTATACTAACCTCCAAGCAAAAAACCCTCCGCCTTTTTAATATCATTATTAGCCACCTTATCTCTTCTGGGACGATTACTGACCTCAAGTGCCTGCCCAGCACCATTGGTGATCACTTGGAAGATCTCCCAATATTTATTACCAAGCTAAAGTATCCAATTGTCCTTAGGATCCCTTAGTTTAGAATGCATGATGTATCAGTCAGCTTCAGCTCTTATACCTTGCAATTCAACAGCCCTTATTGCAAAAAACACTATAGAGATCTAAAGACCACTGTCACTGAGCTTTGTGAATTGCCACCCCTAATAATCCACCTGTCTTAGGTAGTACTTCTGCCTGCATATATTAATGTCACTATTCCCCCTATTTTACTGCCCCTAAAACCCCTGAATATTAGTTTTATTGGAGCCGGAGCTTTCGCTTACCTTACTAGGAGGCACAAGCTGATGGTATATGCCCTCTCCATATATGAGGTGAACTTGGAAATTAACAAGACAAGGTCTAAGAAGAAGTAGAAATCCTTGGTTCCAAATGAGTACCATAAGTTTATTGATTTGTCCTTAGAGAAGGCTGCAGAGAAACTTGCACCCTACTGGCCATATGATCATACAATTCCACTGATGGAAGGTAAAACTCCCCCTTATAGGCCCCTCTACAGTAGGTCTTAGATAGAGCTGGAAGCTTTAAATAAGTACTTAGAGGAAAACCTAAATAAGACCTTCATTCGTTATAGCTCCTCTCTAGTAGGCACCCCTGTGCTATTCATAAAGAAAACAAACAGCTCCCTTCAGCTGTCTGTTGATTATTGAGGCCTAAATGAGATAACGGTCAAGAACAGGTACCTCTTGCCCCTAATTCAGGAGACATTAGCTAGGCTTTCTAAGGCAAAATAGTTCATCAAATTAGATCTAAGAGGAGTATACAACTTGGTACGAATTATTGAGGGGAAGGAGTGGAAAACTGCCTTTCAGACACAATATGGCCATTTTGAGTATAATATAATACCTTTCAGCCTAACTAACACCCTTGCCTCTTTTCAGCACTTTATTAATGACACTCTGCAGGACTTTCTGGATGTATTCTATACTGCCTATCTGGATGATATCCTCATCTACTCAGATACTCTAGCAGAATACAAGATCCATGTCCGATAAGTACTAGAGAAGCTGGAGGGAGTGGGGCTATACCTGAAGCCAGAAAAGTGCAAGTTCTATATGTAGAAGGTCAAGTATCTGGGGCTAATTATCACTACAGAGGGCGTCCAAATAGACCCTGCAAAGGTTGCTATAATCTAAGAGTAGAAAACTCCAGCCAACCTCAAGGATGTATAGGCCTTCCTGGGATTCACTAACTTCTACCACTGGTTTATCCTAGATTACTCAAGAATTATGTCACCCCTGACGGCATTGATAAGGACAAAGGGTATGGAGAAAAATCAATATTTCCAGTGGAATCTAGATACCCAGTCGGCCTTTGAGAAGCTTAAAAAAGCCTTCTGCTTAGCACTAATTCTGGCTCACTTTGACTCCGATAGTAAGTGTATTATGGAAATGGATGCCTCTAACTATATCTCTACCGAGATCCTGTCCTAGTATGTTAATAGAATCCTCCATCCAGTAGCCTATTGCTCCAAGAAGCATTCTCTAGTAGAATGTAACTATAAGATCTATGACAAGGAGTTGATAGCTATTGTCTGAGCTTTTGAGGAATGGAGGCCTCACCTAGAGTCAGGCAAAAGAATTATTGAGGTATTGTCTGATCATAAGAACCTTGAGTATTTCACCACCACTAAGCTGCTAAACTAATGGCAGGCTAGGTAGTTGGAGTTCTTATCTCGGTTCAACTTCAAAATCAAGTATTACCCTGGAAAGGGTAGTAGCAAAACAGATGTATTAACCAGAAGATCAGGAGATCTCCCTAAAGGAGGGGATAAAATGCTAAAGTACCAGAATCAGGTGGTACTAAAGCCTAAAAATCTCAAGCCCAAAAATCTCTATCTGGCAGCCAATATCCTTGCCAATGCTAGAATTGACCCCCTCCTATAGATGTAACAGGCATATACAGAAGACTGCCTGGTTAAGGAAATAGTTGCCATAGTAGAGTTTAGATAGTGCTATCACACTAAGATTTCCCTAGCTGAGTGTACTATTCAGAATAGCCTTCCATTAGCAACTATGTTATTTGCGTCAGGTGTATCAGACGTACCAGACGCCATATACCAAAACTTAATATTATGATATAGAGGTATTTCCTCTAACTCTCAGAACGTACGATAACCATTTCCAACGTTTCTACTCTAAGTCTTACTTAAGCTGTGCTGTTACCATGCAAGCCGACATCCCATGTTCTTAACGTTTTGCCTTTGAATTGACTTTGCTAATACACTCTTACCCATCTATCCTCCTGACCATATCTAACCTTCTGTTGTCGTTTCTGCATCACTGTTCATCTATTTTATTCTCTTATAGTATCAATGTCCTAATCCTCTTTCTGGCGTTCCTTGCCCTTGCTCTACGTCCTTAACTTTTCTATCCTATAATACCCCTTTAGGTGTTCCTAATCCGATACCTCGCATTTCTATCTTCTCCATCCTATATTCGTCTTTCTGATGTTTCTTAGCCAAACCCCTGCGTTTCTAATTTCCCCATCCTACAATAGCCCTTCAGATATTTTTAATCTGATACCTTATATTCATAACTTGCCCTATCTAATAATTGCCCTTCAGATGTTTCTATTCCTACTCATTACGTTCTTTACTTGACCATTATACTCTCTGCATGTGCAAATGTTCTCCTTTTAATCTGCGTTCCATTTGCTAATTACTAAACATATCTTCTATAAACAAAAAAAAACCTCATTCATAGCAGAAGTTCCTTACGATCTCCAACACTAAGAAATGAAATCCAACACAATACATACTCTTTTCTCCCACCAAATTACATCTACTAACCTTCCCCATCTTAGCTTCCAATGAACACGTTTATGAAAAAGAAACACACAACTACAGGCAAGCAAAAGAAATACAGCTAATAAGATAATATAACCCCATAGAGAAAATAGCCTTAAAACTGATATATAAAAACCCATTTCCTCAAACATCTGACTTCTTCAGTCACTTTCTATGTCTTCTTTGTCTATATCTCCTGTTTCTGTCAGTGCATCATCAACCTCTAGGTTTAATAGTTCAGCCAATTCTATTGATGAACCTATCAGTAGACTCCTTACATGACAGTGCTTCTCTACTAGCACCTCTAATCTTTTATACGAGTGCTCTAGCTCCTTTCTCAATTCCGCCTCATATCATACTTCATCTTCGACTTGTAGTGTGTCAACTGGTTCTACTTCCACCATCCTTACCTGAGCTGCAATCTAATGTGCCAAGTCAGCCTTAATGTTATTCACCATGAGGTCTTTTATTGCTTTTGGATGAATCTTCTATATATTCATCAGCCTCTTATATGTGCCTGTTTTGTGTTAGTCCCTTGTCCAACATTGTGTATCTATTTGTTGCTCTTCATTAGTTATTCTCAACTTACACCAGGTGGTTTTGTATTTAAACTCCTGTATGACTGGATTACAATCTCCTATCTTCTATGCTTTCAAACTGTAACACATTGCTGAGGCCACAAAGCATATGAAGACACTATTGATTCTATCCAGAAAGCTCAGGTTTTTATTCCCATTCATTTTTGGGCCTTGGTAATACCATTGATATATTATATTAACGATCTCCTCTGTACGGAACTGTCCCCTAAACTCCTTTTTGTACATCAATATTAGCATCAGATATTGGACTGGTAGTGTTTGCTATCTGACCTACTTACATCCTGACTGCTTTACTTATAGATAAATTGATCTTCATCCAGCAAGTACTCAACCTTTGTCTTCAAATATTCCTTTAGTAACTGACTAATACTATACACCCTCATGATGCTTGCCCGACATTCATATATTAGATGTACCCTTGTTTAGAAATGAATGCTTTTGAGCTGTTTCGAATCAGCAATCCAATGCCCTAAATCGGATTGGATGTCATACACATATATCAACTGCTCTTACTTGTTCTATCTGGTGAGGCCCCATTTGTGCCTTATCCTAGGCATGCTGTATGAGTAGGAGTAATTCACTCGGTGTTAGTAGAGGTTTCCTATAATATATGTAGTTGGTCACAATCTTTTGTGCAGTACTCGCAAAAGATTATAAAATGTTGGGAATAGCTGAAAAGGATTGTGTTCCTCTTCCAATGACTGGCGCGAGTATAGCAGTGTCAACGAAAGTTTCCACTTCTGATTCCGAATCACTTCTGCCATCCTATATCAGAATTAGTTTACAATCTGACCAAAATATCACCTTCCTTATACAAACCTTATTATTAAATGTGATATTATTTGTGAATACTGCCGTAGTTTCAACTGTTGGTTGTAGTTGATTTACTGTTGCTACAATTTGAGAAGTCTTATGTTTATGGCTTGCCTGCCCAGTTAGTGCAGTAGCTTGCTGAAAGGTAGCTTGCTAGGAAGATGTTTTATGAGGCATTGCAGATGAAAAAGACTTGCGCAGGAGGTTTGTATAGAAATATTCCAATGCAAAGTATCTAATCTATTTCTTTGAGTATACAACTTGCTAATTAAATCTCCCTCTAAAAAAAATTTAAAAATCCACCCCCTCTCCCAAAAAAAAAAAAAAAGGAAAAAAAAACAATGAATACAGATTACTTAGACAAAAAAAAAGGAGAAAAAAACAACAAATACAGATCACCTAAAAAAAAAAAAAAAAACGAATAGTCCTCCGATACAGACCCTCTCCTTCCAATGCATACTGTCCTTAGATCAGATCCATCCAGGCCAAATTGGCCATATTTACTCCTACCTCCTGTGTAGCTTGTTCTTTTACCTTGCGTACAGCTGGCAGAGCTCCTGGATCTTGTCCGGCTCTAGCTCATGCCACTACTGTAATGACGGCTCTGGAAACAAGGCGACCAAGAGGTATGCCAGAGCAAGGGCAGGGCTAGGGTGACACTCATGTAGGAACGCTGCGTGTGTGACTAGGGGAAAAGGCTAGGATGGAGGCAAGGGCGAGGGCGAGACAGGCAGTAGGTAAGGGACATGAGACATGTGGAGGCAGTTGCCGCATATGTCGGAGGGAGGCAGCTGTACTGTAGAGCTGTTCACGAGACAAGGGGGTGCACAAGGGAGGTGCACAGGCACTGGGAGAGGCAAGGTCCTGTATTGGATATACAAGACATTGGATAGGGATCTAACGACTGTACGAGGGTCAAGAGCTATATATACATGATTCCAAGTCAGGGCAATAGAAGGAATAAGCTTCCCAAGATCCCTTATCTCAAAAGCCAAGCAAGGTAATGATAACCCATCACCTGCGATCGCAGGTGATGATAAAGGCAACAATGTCAATAACCCATCACCTGCGTTGCAGGTAATGCCGAGGGCAACAATAACAATAACCCATCACCTACATCGCAGGTGATGCCGAGGGCAACAATAACAATAACCCATCAATGACACCCGAACAAGCCTGTTCAAGTGTCAAATCAAGACTAAGAACACGGTTGTGATACTATCCCTCCTTTAGGCTGAAGCTCTAGCGACTAGGAGGCCTGGGCATGGTAACCGGCAAAATCAATACAGGAAACAACAACAACAAAGGTAAGAACAAGAACCCCAACTCTGAAAAACAACAAGGACGCAAAAGGTCTGACATCATTCAACTGGGCGAGGCTTCCTCGAGTATTGTTGGTGGAATAGGGTGACCAAGTCCTGTGCGTTTTCCTAGTCTTCCACAGGTTGCCAGGTAGTCTCCTCATCCCCTAACCACTTGACCTTATACTGAACTCATCTATAGCATTTCCTTGAGTCCAGTACCTCCTCAACCTCCCACTCCTCTTCACCTGCGATCACCACTGGAGGAGGTGGGGGATGCTTTTGCCCGGGAAGGGGATTGTTGGCAGCTGGCTTGATCTCTAAGACATGAACGACCGGATGGTGCTTGATATCCTTGGGAAACCTCAGCCGATAAGCATGAGTGCCCACAGCTGCTAACACCTTATAGGGGCCTAGGAACTTGTGATCCAGCTTGCGAGATGGCCGTTCCATTCAGAAGTGCCTGCTGGAGAGCCACACCTTATCTCCTGGCTGATACCTGGGGGCTGGCAACCATGATCCGTTGGCATACTCTGCTTGCCTGGCTTGAGCATATACCAGTTCAGCTCTTAGGGTGGGGTACAACTCAGCAATCTCCATGGCAAACTCCTTAGCTAGGGTGTTCTCCCTAGCCTTTTCCAGGGGTACTAGGGAGTCCACAAAACGAGGGTGCCAGCCATAATTGGCCAGGAATGGGGAGGTTTTTAGAGTCTCTGAGAAATGGTTGTTAGCGGCGAACTTACAGGTTGCCAGTAGCGAAACCCAGTTGTTTTGCTGGTAATTGACGTATGCTCTCAGGTACTGCTCCATGATCACATTCATTCACTTGGACTGAGTATCTATTTGGGAGTGATACACTAGGGAGAGCTGTACATTGATTCCCAGAAGCTCGCAGAATACCTTCCAGAAGTCCGAGATGAATTAGGAGCCATAGTCTGAGACAACTGACTTGGAGAGACCATGGTAGCGGAATACATGGTTGAGGTAGAGGCCGGTGAGGTCCCGGGCTGAACAAGTATCATGGCAATATACAATATGCCTCATTTTGGTCAATCGGTCTACTACTATAAGAATAGTATTAAACCCCGAATCCTTCGACAACCTAGTCACAAAGTCCATGGTTAGGTGTTGCCAAGGTTGGTCTAGGATCTCCAGGGGCTTTAGGGTCCCATAAGGAGTATGACAGGTAGGCTTAGTGATTAAAGAAGTGGAATATAATTTATTATTAGGAAATAATAAACTTGTAACTACAGTTGGGGGAAGAGCCACAAAGAACGTAAAGTGTCAGATATAAAATAGGTACTAGGTGAATATAAGGAGGCTATGTATGGGGGTGTATGGAGGTAAGTAGAAAATTATAATGTATGGCATAGTATAAAAATAGTTGATACATTCTGACACAGATTTGTATCTGTAGTTTTGTCAGGATGCGCATTGGATACAAAGAAGGTAAAAAGGTTGTTGTGACACATAGGACAGAGAAAATGTAGAAAGTGCATCCTGACACAGAATATTTTCTGCTGATATCTATACCATCTAGACTGGCTTTACGTACTAGAAGGGGACTTGCATCTAAGCCTAATTAGAGAACACCATGACACTTTAGCTACTAGCTACCCTAGAGTAGCTAAAACCCTAGAGCTACTAGCCAGGCAGTACACCTAGATCGATTAGCGGAAAGATATAGAAAGGTATGTGTAGAACTGCTATACCTGTAAATAGTTAAAACCTACTCACTATGCCCCCTATAGAACCTTGAAGCCCTTGGAAATCCCAGATCAGTCCTGGCAATACCTAACTATGGACTTCATAACTGGGTTGCCGGAGGACTCAGGATTCAATTCTATCCTGATGGTAGTGGATCAACTGATAAAGATGAGGTATATCATACTACCGGGACACATGCTCCACTCCGGAGCTAGCCAATCTCTACCTTAGTAATATATTCTAGTATCATAGCCTTCCTAAATCTATTGTGTCTGACCAAGGGCTTCAGTTTACCTCAGACTTTTGGAAGGCATTCTGCAAGCTCTTAGGGATCAAGATATACCTCTCAACTGCTTACCACCCCCAGATGGATGGCCAGTCAGAAAGGATGAATGCCATCATGGAACAGTATCTGTAGGCCTATGTCAATTATCAGTAGAATAACTGGGTGTTCTTATTGGCAACCTGTAAGTTTGCCACCAATAATTAGTTTTCAGAGTCCTTAAAAACCTCCCCCTTCCTGGCTAATTACAGTTAGTACTCTCAGTTTGTAGATGCCCTGGCACCCCTGCGAAAAGCTAGAAATGATGCCCTAGCTAGGGAGCTCACAGTTGGGATTATGGAGCTCCATTCCACTCTGAAGTCAGAGCTGGCATATGCACAAGCCTGGCAATCAGAGTATACAAACAGCTCAATATTGCCAGCCCCAAAGTACCAACCCAAGAATAAAGTATAGCTTTCTAGCCAGCACTTCTGGACTGAACAGCCATCCTACAAGCTTGACTATAAGTTCCTAGGTCTATTCGAGGTGTTAGCAGCTATAGGCACCTACATCAGCAAGAAAAAAGTGGCATTGGGACGCCAGGTGGTGTCTCCAGGAGACAGAGTTGTCTTTTGTGTCTTTTGTGTCTTTTGTGTCTCCTATGTGTCTCCTGAGTGTCTCCTATGTGTCTCCTAGTGTCTCCTAGTATCTCCAGGAGACACTGGGAGACATTCTGCTAATCGTAGAGACACATCTTGTCTCCAGTGGTATTACTGTCTCTAGAGACACTAGAGACAAACTATTTTCTTTCCTGATGCATACCTACTAGCTGAAGTTCCCTAGAAATATCAAGCGCCACCCTGTTGTTCACGTCTGTCACAACTATATGCTTAGTTGTCCTCGCCATCACCTGCGATCACAGGTGAAAGGTTATTATTATTATTGTCTTTGTCATCACCTGCGATTGCAGGTGATAGGTCATCATTATTGTTACCCTCAGCATAACCTGCGATGCAGGTGATGGGTTATTGTTATCGTTACCTTGCTTAGCTTCCGAGATAGGGATCTTGGGAAGCTTATTTCCCCCTTACTCTAGTAAAGTTATATATATATAGATCCTATCTCTCGCACTATCGTTGGATCCCTATCCAACGTCTTGTATATCTAATACAGGGCCTTGCTTCTCTCCACGTTAGTGCATCTCCCTTGTGCACCTCCTTGTCTCGCCTCGACTCTGCAGCCCTGCTATCCACCCCGCAAACCTCCTTGCCTTGCCTTGTCTCTACAGCTCTGCTGCCTCCTACTACTCCTGTGTGCCTCTCTCATTCTCGCCCTCACCCCCATCCTAGCCTTTTCCCCTAAGTCACACACATAGTGTTCCTACGTATGTGTTACTCTAGCCTTACCCTTGCCCCAGCATACCTCTTGGTCGCCTAGTCCCCAGAGCCATCGTCCCACTACGTTGAATCTTTCAGACCAACCGGGATGATGTCCGCAAACATTACACTACCCACCGATAGATTCATATCCTGGAGGGCAACTCCGATCCCATCAGACCCAGCAGAACTATCAACATACTGATGAACTGTGATCGAGATCTTCACAGACACTTATCCCATTGGCAAACAACATGGAGCGCACCTCCAGAAAGCCGAAAGGTGAATCCGAGAAGCTGAAGACGAAATAACCCTCCTTCGAGAAGATACAGTAGAGGATAGAATAACCATCCAGAGATTGACTCGCGCTTTAGACCTGGCCGATGGTCCAAAAAACCAGAAAACACAAGACCTACGAACCTCGCCCAAGTTTAATGGGGACTGGGGCCAGTTATGAGCATGGAAAAACTCTGTGCAAATAAAACTCTCTGGGGACTCAGTAAAGTTCCCTACGGTTCACCACGAGCTCTCATACGTCTATGGCCTACTGGAGGGTAAAGCTATGGACTAGGTACAGCCCTTTATCAAGGCAACGGAAATTGATCTGGTAGATATCCTAGCACTAATGGCAATCCTGGACCGAGCCTTCGGGGACCCTGACCCTAAAGGAACGGCATCAGCAAGAAAAAAGTGGCATCAGGACGCCAGGTGGTGTCTCCAGGAGACAGGGTTATCTTTTGTGTCTTTTGTGTCTTTTGTGTCTCCTGGGTGTCTCATGGGTGTCTCCTATGTGTCTCCTAGTGTCTCCTAGTATCTCCAGGAGACACTGGGAGACATTCTGCCAATCGTGGAGACACATCTTGTCTTCAGTGGCATTACTGTCTCTAGAGACACTGGAGACAAACTATTTTCTTTCCTGATGGGCCAGCAGGGCCCTGTGAGATCTCAAGCAAAAATACAATGAACTGTCAGCCTATATTGCTGAGTTCTTTAGGCTAGCAGCAGAGATCAATTGGAATGACAAAGCCAAGCTCGATTAGTGTGCACACTGGCCCAAGTCGAGGTGAGTTTGCCAACTATTTTTCCTACTTGACACCGACTCACGCCGATGGCAATCCGTGAGAAGCCAGCTCGCGCCGACTCGCCAGCTACTCGTGAGTACTCACCAAGCTCTTTTGTTATGGGGAACAGGCTAGCATTCTAGCTTCGCCGGCTATATATACATGAGATTTGTGCATTCGCGGCTTATATATATACATGGAATTGGTGCATTCCCGGCTTATATATATACATGGAAGTTATACATTCATGGCTTATATATATGCATTCAAATCAAGCATTTGCGGCTTATATATATATATGGAGTTCGTGCATTCACAGCTAGAATATATCGAATTCATGTATATATATACAGGCCACGAATGCATGATTTCCATGTATATATATAAGCCGTGAATGCATGATTTCCATGTATATATATAGGCCGCGAATGCACCAATTCCATGTATATATACAGGCTGCGAATACATAATTTCTATGTATATATAGGAGCCACGAATGTATGACTTCGATGTATAAATATAAGCCACGAATGCATGATTTCAGTATATATATGGGCGGCAAAGGTAGGCTACCGGCGTAAAGAAAAGGCTTGGTGAGTACTCGTCGGCTATTCAGCGTAGGCCCAAATATTCCAGAAAATCGTGTAGCCGACTGGCTGAGTTTGAGGGTTGGGCGAAACTCGGTAGTCGGTGCGAGTCTTAGCGAGTCGGCACGAGGAAAACTCGACTCAGTGTGCACGCTTAGCTCGATTAGTTCAAAGATAGGTTTACCTTCGAGCTGAAAAAGGCTCTAGTTTACTGCCCACCGACTAAGACCCTGGAGGAACTTATTAAACAAGTTAGCTAGGTGGAACAGCAGACAGCGGCACTTAGAGCCCCTCAAAAGACACTACCGACCTCGACTCCCCATATACTATTCCCGACAGCACATATCCAACAACAACAACCCATACCAGGCAATAAGCCTGCACTCCCCTCCTTAGTAGTGGGTGGGGCTGCCCCCATGGACCTGTCAGCAGGTAGGCCTTGTCTTACCTCAGAGGAAAGGGACTGTCGCTATACTCAGGGTTTGTACATTGCATATGGGAAGGGGGACCATTTCATCGTAGTGTGTCCTCTCTAAAAAAATCATTCAATAGTCGCTCACACAATCTCCGAATCCAGGATCGAAGAGGTAGATGAGTCGGGAAAAGCCCTATCCCTTACCTAGTTACTGACACTAGCAAGGGACCTGCCCCAGGTCGTTTGTCGTTATCTGTATTTTCTGTCCCTTTACTCTCTCCTCTATCTATGTCTGTTGACGAGTCTCACCTATTCAGTGAACACCTTGTTGTATCTATTATGATATCTTTTAATAGTACTAGTAAAACACTTGTCACAACAGCCCTCGTAGACTGTGGAGCATCAGGAATTGCCTTTATCGACCAGACCTTCATCAGTAAGCATGCCATACCCACTTCTAAGCTTAAGACTCCCTGTCTCCTCGATGTTATTGATGGCTGACCTATCTCCTCTGAAGCAATCACCGACATTGCCTGTACACTTGCCCAGATTAGAGATCACTCCGAAAACCTTCCTATGTTTATTACCAAGCTCAAGTATCCAATCATCCTCGGAATCCCCTGGCTCAGGATGCATGATGTATCAGTCAGCTTTGGCTCTTATACCCTGTATTTTAATAGCACTTACTACAGAAAATACTGCGGACAACCGAAGGCCACTGTTACTAGTCTGTGTATATTACCACCCCCCATAATCCACCCAACTCAGATGGTACACTAGCCCGTACACATCAATGCCACCAATCCCCCTGTTTCCCCTATTTCCCCTGCTTCCTATACCCCCCTCGTATCCCCAAAACCCCTGAATGTCAGCTTCATCGGAGCTGGGGCCTTTGCTCACCTTACCAAAAGGCACAAACTGAAGGCCTATACCCTGTCAATCTACAAAGTTAACCTAGAAATCCCTGGTTCTGGACAAATACCACGAGTTTATAGATCTATTCTCTAAGAAAGCCACGGAAATGCTTGCCTCCCACCGGCCATATGACTACACCATCCCCTTACTGGAAGGCAAAACCCCCCCCTATGGATGATTGTATGGAATGTCTCGAGCGGAACTGGAAGCCTTGAAGAAGTACTTGGAAGAAAACCTCAACAAGAGCTTTATTCACCATAGCTCCTCCCCAGCTGGTGCACCTATGCTATTCATCAAGAAATCGCATAGATCTCTTTAGTTGTGTGTAGACTATCGTGACCTAAATGAAATAATAGTAAAGAACAGGTACCCCTTGCCTCTGATTCAGGAGACCTTCTCAAGGCTATCTAAGGCAAAATAGTTTACCAAACTGGATCTGAGAGGGGCCCATAACCTGGTACAAATTGCAGAAGGTGAAGAGTGGAAGACAGCTTTTCGGATGAGGTATGGGCATTTCGAGTACAATGTTATGCCTTTCGGATTAACTAATGCCCCGGCCTCTTTCTAGCACTTCATTAATGACACCCTATGGGACTTCTTGGATGTGTTTTGTACAGCTTATCTGGACAATATCCTCATATACTCAGATTCCTTGGCAGAATACAAGGTCCATGTCAGGCAGGTATTGGAGAAGCTAGAGCAGGTTGGGCTATACCTTAAGCCTGAAAAATGTGAATTCCATATCCAAGAGGTGAAGTACCTAGGCTTGATCATAACTATAGAAGGTATTAGGATGGACCTTGCTAAAGTCATGGCAATCCAGGATTGGGAAACCTCTGCCAATCTTAAGGATATCCAGGCATTCCTATAGTTCACCAACTTTTACCAGTGTTTTATCCTGGAATATTCGAAGATTGTAGCCCCCCTTACTGCCCTAACCAAAAAAGACTGGTACTTCGACTGGAATCTAGAAGCCCAATTTGCCTTCTAGAACCTCAAGGAAGCCTTCTACTCAGCTCCAATCCTGGCCCATTTTGACCCTGATAGTGAGTGCATCGTGGAAATAGATGCCTCCGACTATGTCTCCATCGGAATCCTGTTCCAGTATATCAATAGAGTCCTCCACCCAGTGGTCTATTTCTCCAAAAAGTACTCCCTAGCAAAGTGTAATTACGAGATCTATGATAAGGATTTAATGGCCATTGTGCCGGCTTTTGAGGGATGGAGGCCCCACCTAGAGTCAGCGAAGGGGGTTATCGAGGTCCTTTCCAACCACAAGAACCTGGAATACTTCACAACTACCAAGCTGCTGAATCACCGGCAGGCTAGGTAGTCGGAATTCCTGTCCCAGTTCAACTTCAAAATCAAGTACTGGCCAGGAAACGCTGGTGGGAAACCAGATACACTGACTAGGAGATCAGAAGATCTCCCTAAGGGGGGGGATGAAAGGCTAAAATACCAGAACCAGGTGGTACTGAAGTCGAAAAATCTTGACCTGGCTGTTAACGTTCTAGCTGAGGCTGAGGCTGAAGCTGACATTGCAGATGTCAAGGCTAAGATTATGGATGTCGAGGCCAATGCAGATGCTAGAAGTGATCTCCAACAACAGATAAAAAGGGCATACGTGGATGACCCACTGGCCAAAGACATTATCACTGCAGTGGATTCTAGCCAGCGCCGCCACCCCAAGATTTTCCTGGCCGAGTGTACCATCCAAGAGGGCATCCTCTACTACCTCGAATGGCTCTATGTACCGGAAGGAGAACTGTGCCTGCGATTGATCAAGGAACACCACGACAGCCTAATTGCAGGTCACTCTAGGGTGGCTAAAACGTTGGAGCTACTAGCTAGAGAATATATATAGATTGACCAGCAGAAGGACATAGAACGGTATGTACGGAATTGCTATGTTTGTAAACGTTCTAAGCCTGTCGACCACGCCCCATACAGGACCCTGAAACCTTTGGATATCCCAGATCGATCCTGGCTGCACCTGACTATGGACTTCGTGACGGGATTGCTAGAAGACATAGGGTTTAATGCTATCCTGATAGTAGTAGACCGATTAATGAAGATGAGGTATATTATATCTTGCCGGGATACCTGCTCTGCTCTAGAGTTAGCTAACCTCTACCTCAATAATATATTCTAGTACCATGGCCTCTCTGAATCGATTGTGTCTAACAGTGGGCCCCAGTTTACCTCAGAATTCTAGCAAGCCTTCTGCGAACTTCTGGAGATCAAAGTTCGTCTATCAACAGCTTACCACCCCCAGGCGGACGGCTAATTGGAGAGGATGAATGCCATTATGTAGCAGTATTTGAGGGCTTTAGTCAATTACCAGCAGGACAACTGGGTTTCATTGCTGGTGACCTGTAAATTAGCCACCAATAACCAGTTCTCGGAGTCCTAGAAAACCTCCCCCTTCCTAGCTAATTATAGTTGGCACCCCTGATTCATAGATGCCCTGGCGCCCCTGCAGAGAATCCACCCCCTGGCTAAAGAGTTCGCAGCTAGAATTGCGGAGCTCCACTCTATCCTGAAAGCCGAGCTAGGATATGCGCAAGCCAAGCAAGCCAAATATGCCAATGGATCACAGTTGCTAGCCCCCAGGAATCAGCCAGGAGATAAGGTGTGGCTCTCCAGCAGGCACTTCCGGATGGAACAGCTATCTCACAAGCTCAACCATAAGTTCCTGAGTCCATTCGAGGTGGTGGCCACTGTGGGCACTCATGCCTATTGATTGAGGTTCCCCAAAGATATCAAACACCACCCGGTTATACACATATCGGAAATTGAGCCAGCAGCTGACGATCCCCTCCCAAGGCAGAAACACCCCCCTCCCCCTCCTGTAGTGATCGAGGGAGAAGAGGAGTAGGAGGTTGAAGAGGTATTGGACTTGAGGAAGAGGTACAGTCATCTGCAATACAAGGTCAAGTGGTTAAGGGACAAGGAGACTACCTGGCAACTTGCAGAAGACTTGGAAAATGCACAGGACTTGGTCACCCTGTTCCACCAACAATACTGGAGGAAGCCTCACCCAGCTAAATGATATCAGACCCTTTGCATTCTTATTGTTGTTTGGAGTTGGGGTTCTTGTTTTTACCCTTATTGTAGTTTTCTGTATTGATTTTGCTGGTTGTTATACTCAGGCCTCCTAGTCGCTGGAGCTCCAGCCTAAAGGGGGGATAGTGTCACAACCGTATATTCAGTTGTCCTTGCTATCACCTGTGATCGCAGGTAAAGGGTTATTGTCCATCAGGAAAGAAAATAGTTTGTCTCCAGTGTCTCTAGAGATAGTATTGCCACTGGAGACAAGGTGTGTCTCCACGATTGGCAGAATGTCTCCCAGTATCTCCTAAAGACACTGGGAGATACTGGGAGACACATGGGAGACACTTAGGAGACACCTAGGAGACATAAAAGACACAAAAGACACCAGAGACAACCCTGTCTCCTGGAGACACCACCTGGCGTCCCAATGCCACTTTTTTCTTGCTGATGTCATTGTTGTCTTTATCATCACTTGTGATCGCAGGTGATGGGTTATCATTATTGTTGCCCTCAGCATCACCTGTGATGTAGGTGATGGGTTATTGTTATCATTACCTTACTTAGCTTTCGAGATTGGGATCTTGGGAAGTTTATTTGCCCTTTGCTCTAGTAGAGTTATGTATATATAGATCCTATTTCTTAGACTGTCGTAGGATCCCTATTCAACATCTTGTATATTGAATACAGGGCCTTGCTTCTCTCCACGTTGGTACATCTCCCTTGTGCACCTCTTTGTCTCACCTCGACTCTGTAGCCCTGCTGCCCACCTCGCAAACCTCCTTACCTTGCCTTGTCTCTGTAGCCCTACTGCCTCCTACTACTCCTGTGTGCCTCTCTCGCCCTCGCCCTTACCCCCGTCCTAGTCTTTTCCCCTAAGTCACACACATAGCATTCCTACATGTATGTTACCCTAGCCTTGCTCTTATCCCGGCGTACCCCTTGGTCGCCTTGTCTCCAGAGCCATCGTCACAACATCTTGGAAATCGAACCAGCTGCAAACGATCCTTTCTAAGGTCAAAGGCATTCTCTCCCTCCTCTCATGGTGATTGCAAAAGAAGAGAAGTGGGAGGTCAAGGAGGTACTAGATTCTAGGAAGTGTTACAGCTAGGTCCAGTACAAGGTCAAATGGTTGGGGGATGAGGAGGCTACCTAGCAACCTGCAGAGGACTTGAAGAATGTACAGGATTTGGTCACCTTATTCCACTAACAATACTTAAAGAAGCCTCACCCAGTTGAATGATGTCAGACCTTTTGCGTCCTTGTTGTTGTTTAGAGTTGGGGTTCTTGTTCTTACCTTTGTTGTTGTTTCCTGTATTGATTTTGCCAGTTATTGTGCCTAGGCCTCCTAGTTACTTGAGCTCCAGCCTAAAGGGAGGATAGTGTCACAACTGTATACTCAGTTGTCTTTGTCATTACCTGCAATCGCAGGTGATAGGTTATTGCCATTGTTGTCTTTGTCATTACTTGCGATTGTAAGTGATAGATTATCGTTACTTTACTTGGCTCCTGAGATAGGGATCTTGGGAAGCTTATTCCCTCTATTGCCTAAACAAGAATTATGTATATATAGCCTCTGACCCTTATACTATTGTTGGATCCCTATCCAATGTCTTATATACCCAATACAGGACCTTGCTTCTCCCAGCCCTTGTGCACCTCCCTTATGCATCTCCTTGTCTCGTGAAACAGTTCTACAGTATAGCTGCCTCCCTCCTACATATACAGCAACTACTTCTATATGTCTTTTATCCTTCTCTCTTACCTCCTGCCCTTGCCCTGTCCCAGCCTTCCTCTAGTCATATATATAGTATTCTTATATGTCTTTTGTCCTAGCCTCTGCCTTCTCCCCAGCGTACCCTTTGGTTGCCTTATCTCCAAAACCCATGTTACAACCTTGAACTTTTTCGAGCTCACTTTCTTAAGTTTTTTCAATATTGCTTTCTTAATATTTTTCGAGTTCGCTTTCTTGAGCTTTTGTAAGCTTGCTTTCTTGAGCTTTTTTAAGTTGGCTACCTTGAGCTTTTTTGAGCTCACTTTCTTGAGCTTTTTCGAGCTCACTTTCTTGAGCTTTTTTAATCTTGCTTTCTTAAGCTTTTACATAATTTTTAGCTAAGGTGTATTTTCCTTTTTTATTAATCATTATATATATACCAAATGTAGTTGTATATCTAATGATTCAAGCAGTATATTTTTGAGGAGCTAGTTTATCTGAGGCTTTATTCTCATAGTTAAAGCAAATAATCTTTTAGCCAAATACCCTTAGATTTGTACATTCTCGCAAGGTATTTTTATTGAATAGTACTTTAATAGGAATTTTTCCATTTAGACCTTCATGGAGAACTCAGTTTTTTGTATATACTACCTAGTAGGTAGCTTTGTCCTAGAGGTTTTTTGGTATATTTACTTCTAGTAAGGCTGTTCTGCTCATTCTTATAATAGTCCTATTTGTTCTTTCTGCTTTAGTATTAGTTTCATTATACCTTAGTATAGTTTCTTTAAGGGTAATTCCCCTCTGCTAAAGTTCATTATCAAGTTTGAGAGTATAGAATTCACCTCCCCAGTCTGCTTGTATTTGGACAACTTTGTATTGGTAGGTGGTCTTATTTTCTAGAGTATTAATAATTCTAATAAGTACTCCTACTATATTACTCTTATTTCTTAGAGATCTTACTATTATATATCTACTACAGTCATTGGTTACTAGTAGAAGATATTTATATTGGCTAGTAAGAGTTATTAGATCTATAGGTTCAACTAAGTCTGCATATAATTGTTCCAATAGTTTAGATATCCTTATCCTTTGTCCACTTTTTACTGGTGGTTTTGTTGATTTATTGAGTTGACATACTTCACAGATAATTGTTAGTTACATTATTTTGCCTAGTAACTGGTATTTAGGGAGATTTTTTAAGGTATTGAGTAAGATATGCCTATATTATTCATATAAGATTTTTAGTTATTGGATAGCTGATTAGATAGTTTCAGTGGTTAATTAGATAAGAGCAGCCTTTAGTAGTTGGATAGCTAATTGCTATAATATGATTTGATTAGGTATTATCTAAAGGGCGCCTTTTATATCTCTTTTCATATTATATATAATATTTTTTCCCTTCCATAATCTAGCTAATTTTCCCTACACTTAGATAGTATGTTTATCTAGTATTCGTTCTCTACTGATAATATTGTTATATGTTGTATTATATAAGTATTCTTTATGGTATATTATCTTTCTATTGCATCTGAGGATAAGGGTACTTATAGTAGTACAGATGGATTCAGCTCCATTATATCCTTTTATTACTAGATTGAAGTTATATTAGATATTAGATAGTTTTTCCAATTTATTAGTTGTATGGTAAGATGCAGCAGTATCATATTGATATGCTCCTGTTGGTCCTCTATCTACTTTTCCTATTGTTATCTATACAATAATAGCTTCTACATCTTTCTTTCATTTCTAGTATTTGGTAGTATTCCCTTATTCCCTTTTTTTAGTATAGCATTTATTTTCATTATAATTGAGACCTTACCATCCCTTACCTATGTAATAGTTACAACGTTTATCATTCAAGGCTATTCTTTAAACCAGTAGATTGCTATTGTTTTCTTTATATTAGCTTTGGCCTTTTTGCTTAATAGTAATATATTTGTTTATTTTTCATATATTATTGTTATAGGTTTATTCTTTTGACCTGACATTTTCTACAGTACTTGTGTAGAATGTAGGTAGTGATATGAGTAGAAATTCAGTTTTAACCTACTTATATCTAGAGAAGGCCAGTAATCCTTTACTAAATCCAGTATCCTTAGAAAAGTCTGCTCAAGCGATAATACTTAAGAAGGTATTCTAGAGTTTTTCGTATACTGTAATGTACTACGAGATCAAGTATGTTTTATCATTATAGTGAAGATATACTAAGCTTTTTAATAAAGAATGGAATTTAGTTGCTGTTCTTCTTTTATAGGCTTGTTTGAAGTTATTTCAGGCATCTTTAGCTTTTTCTACTGTTGCAATTCGACTACGGACTTAAGGTTCACTATTTTTTAGGATAGTAAAAAGAATGTAGTAATTCCTATACAGCTATTCTTATGGCTTATCTAGGGGTTTTTAGTATATTCCTTTAATAATATCTTATACTCGATGGTCTCCTAGTTAGATCATTTGAAAGTAGAGTTTTATAGTTATAACTCATTCAGAATAATTGTTTAATCTATTTAGTTTGATCATGAGTATAGTTATTTTTCAATTAAGTATTATGTTTATATTTTTAGGGGCATCTAAAGGCCTAACTAAGTTATTGCCTAACCTCAAAGCTTCTATAGAGCTTGACATTGTATATTGAAGTAGTACTTTTAGAGCTCCGAGCTTATAACCTGTAAGGATTATGAGATATTTAGGATAGAGATATAGATATTGGGGATTGATCTGTAAGAAAGATGTATTGCTTGATTAATCTATATCTCTGCCTTAAGGAGTTCTTGCAGTCTATATATACATATCTCCTCTATATTTATATTTGTTTATTATATGCCTTCTTATCCACATACCTCTATATCTACATATTATTAATGTACTCATATATTTATATATACATTGGAAAAGTATTTCCTATATATAGATAACCTACTAGCCTATAATATACATGTAAAGATATGGATGCAGATATAGGTACAAATGTAGATATACTAGATATATATAGATATAGATAGATATAGATATATATAGATCGATGGGTTGTTATAGTATTATTCTTGCTAGATCTAATATTTATATATATAATAGGGCTATGAATACTATGATAGATTTATATGGTCTCATGACATTTATTTCTGCTTATATACTCATTTATTCATTCATTTCTCTCTTTCTTACAGTATAGTATTAGAATCTAAATATGGCTTTAAATAAAGAATAGGTTGATATTGGATAGAATTTAGAGTATGTCACTAATACAAAGTAGGGATTCTATCACTCCTGGTATTGGCTGACCTCTTGAAACTTTTGATTATCCTCTGTGCATACTATATACCATAGCCTGGGGCAATAGCACGAGAATACCACCACTCTTGTTGAGTAGGCAGTTTTATCTTCTATAGATGCTTTTCCTGCTTTAGATATTTTATTTCTAGTATCATCACCAAGGTGCCAAGATGTGCTATAGATAGCAAGAGGTGAGGTACCAGTAGTTACCCATTCTATCTTGGAAGTTGATGTAAGATGGCGTTCTCGATTCCCGCTTATTGGTATCTGCGACAATTCTCAACTGTGCTATCGAACTCCCTGAACCACCTCTAGCACGCAGGGCCACATAAGCTAAGAATGGGGGATTTTGTCATACAGGTGCCCTGAACCCCTGATTTCATATATGGCAACCCATTGCTTGAAAAACCGTTACAGACCCTCGCATGGAGTGGGAATTGTGCCAACCAGACTGGTGCTCATTCCCTGCTGCCAGAAATATGTTCCGTACAACTCATTTCATATCTTTCCATTTAGGTAGACAGCCTCCACAAGTTTTGATTCCTGGCCGAGTCCAATAATGGCCGGGTTAACGTACAGAGGTCCCAGAGGTGAACGCTTTGGATCACTCTCACGGGTTTGAGACTCCACCCGGATCCGGTAATGAGGATGCTTGATCGAGGGGGTTTGAGGTTTTACGGAGGCCGGTGATGTTCAATTTTAGGGGTAGTGGGTGTTATTTTCTCGGTCAAGTACTCTTGATTCTTCCTTGATTGGTAATTGCTAAATATTCTGATAGAATGCTGGAGCTGGCTGTATTGTGCCATGGCGTACTCGAATTTGTCTTTTACATCAATATCAGAATTTTCACCCAAAATTACTTGGAGCGCAATCTATAGCTCGCCACAACATACTTGAATTGACATCTAAACATCTATATCAAGCCCAGCTCATTATCGGCGCTTGCAAAGTCGACAGCGTACTCGAGAGTGGGGTGAATTTATAGTTTACAGTCAATGAAGAACAAGATGCCCTACCGATACTTCTAGACTGGAGCCCCCTCTTACCGAATGTAGGATTTACATCTTTTTCCGGCCGCAAAATGTGCCTCAATATAATATCACATATTTAGGACGTGAGAGAGATTTACAACCCAAATACGGAAAAAGTAAGTATCAGTTATAAGTATTGTCGACGTTTCCCTCCGGAATATCGAGGGACTCCAACATAAAACAAGGCATTGGATGAGGATACCCCAGAGTTGACTGCTAATTGATATTTGTGAGGAAAACCTGTCGCTCTATGAGGGGGAAGAGATGAAGGTAGGGTGTGACACTGGACAAGATATACTCCATCCTGACTATCGGTTTCTGACATGTGGCAGTTATTTAATTTTGTGCTGAAAGGTTAAATCCATCACTTCAAAGAACTTGCGTTCGAGTGGGGGCTGCGAAATCATCTCTTGTCACTGACGCAGAGTGACATCGAGACAGGGGACTGGGGTCAACTGTCATGTACGAACTCCTGGAGAGCAGGAAAATCAGCACGCGAAACCGGGTTTCCTAGCCTGAATCTCAAACATGCAGACTTGGTACCAAGATATTTAATTATTAATTAGAGTACCCCATACCCCCCAAATTCGACCATGCGCAGCATATTTCGCCCTATCCGAAGGCTTGGCTCTGCCAAGTCTGACCACGTGACTTCGAATGGCTAATGCATTCCGCGTTGCCGACCTCGTTATATGGTAGTCTGGCTTGCACTAGCCCCTCCCCAGGTTATATGGTTCTGTAGAGCCTCCACAGTATTCAAGCCAGACTAAGTATTAGTCTTCGTCGGTAGGTCGTGCAACCAGACTAATATAGAACTAACGATTCCTTCTAGTCTGGCACTAGATGACTTGCACTCACTACGGTACTGCTGATCTTACTGAGCCTTCACAACCTAACCTCCACAAAGCAACGAACAGTTGGAGCATAGGATCTGCTTGTTTATTCCTCAAGTTGTTCTGGAAAACTGTATGTGTCCTAATTCTAGACAAGATAAAAAGGAAGGAGTCGGGATTCATCCGGAAAAAGTGCCTGAAAAAGCTGGACGATGATATCGTGATACCATGCTCCACTTTTTGCTAGTCCTCGCTTCTCAAATAGCGGATCTCATATAGGTATCGCAGAACCTAACATCCTTCTTTTGCGCTTTCTCTCCTTTACACCCATTGGGCCTCCGAAAATCGACTCATCACTTTCAAACAAGTCAGTACCCTCCTGACTGACCGTAAGACACAATCCGCAGCTTAGGCTAGCGGACTTAGCACTCTATCTGGAGGCCAAGAACACGGTATGTGAATGGCCATGATGAATTTATTGTAACATTTTTGTGGCATACAAAGAAAATTTAGAGTATGTTTGTTTTCTCAAGAAGTCCCAAGCCTCTTCAACTTCACTTCAACACCATAGAAATCGAGCTCTAAACGCTTCAAGTTGAACTCCAAATCAGTTAGAAATATGCATATTATATAAACAAAAAAATGGGGTACACAGAGGGACAACGTCAGAAAGTCAAGAACATATAGATACATATGTAGCGCTGGTGTATATATATACAAGTGCATAATTGTATTCGTACGAGTACATATAATTAGGACTGGCATGTATGTAGATCGTACTTCAAGCTACTGACCTCATAAAGATTTGATCATAGACTTTTTTTTTTTTGAAAGGCATGGATAACATTCAGATATTCCATGATATGCCAAGGCCAATAACTTGATTGGAGGGCAAAGCAATCCCAGTGCATTTGTGACTCAAGCTAAATGCCGATCACATAGTACCACGAATTTAAATTAAACTTCACATGGTGAATATTAGGAAGTATACATACGCTGGTCTGAATTCCTGCTACATGTACGGAGTATATACTGCTAGGTTAGCTACATACAGCACAGAAGTGGTCAGAAGCCAAATCAACTTTTATGGACGATATGGACAAGAATCGCAAAGTATAACAAATGTATCTATATCAGATATCTGATGAAATAACATCCCCCTTGACCCGAGACATGGATAGGGGAAGCCTTACTTAGGCTCACGGCAGTTTATTGAGCGAAAAAAGTGCCGCTGCATATTATTCCCCGACTGAATATCTATGCAGGGAGAGCGGAAATAGACTACCGTATGTAGTGTAAATCCAGGGGAATTATCAGTGGAATCGGAATACCGAATCAACTGTCGAATCAGACCTCCCAGCCAAGTTAGGTAAGCGTTCAGAAGAAGAGTGGCCTGCAGTTTTAGATTTCTAAGTCAAGGTCTGAGCACACGAGCGCAAATCGACCTCAAAACGGTTTAATAGCAACCAATCCGAGCTATCACACTCGTCTCACACCGTTTAAGTTCGGCTGGGGCTTCTTTCTGAAGTTTTGACAGGTTAAACCCCCCAACAGGCGGAATAACATACCTGACCATAAGAAAAATGTAAAAAGGCTAGGGCGTGCTAGAGCAAACCACCCCTATCACTGCAAGAAATGTAATACATGAACAAATTTTCAAGAAGGAATTGGAAAGTTAGATTAACAATGGAAAAATTAGGCACGAAAAATGGCAACTAACTATTTCCACAGAAATATATTACTTGTGGTTGCTGATGTAAGCATACGGTCATGAAGATCTGAGTATGGGGGCAAATGTAGAGTGTTCCCCTTTATGCCGCTAGCCGCTGGAATTTCTCAAGCAAGGGTTTCATCTACACAGGCTCGTCTTGAGGTATTGTACAGCTAATGTACCTTTACCTTTGTCGTGCAGCAGACACAAAGTGAACTTGTCGAGCTAATTTTGAGCGCCTACAGGGTTGATCATATCTTGCATGACTCTAACCTAAATTACCAACCATCGCCATAGCCTACCTACTCAATAGAATAGTTGAATTGTTTGCGGCAAGGAATAGCTATAGGTACTGAGTACTCAATCCCATAGGCCCAGCGGTTACCGGTCCGAGACACCCACAAGTCAGGAGGCCTCAATTACGGTCTAGAGTAATCATGTTTTTTGTTTTTTTTCAGATGTTGCTGTGGAATATTTTCTTCTAAATGTGTAGCTGTAGTAGCATATGTAACACACATGGTAACACGTTTCTCCCACGGAAAGACTCGGATCCGCAGATGACTCTCACCGAACCGATCCGGGCTGACTTAGATAGTTTAATCCGAAGCGGCCAGCAGCCTCGTGATTGGCTGGAAATTCACCGGACGAATCTTCACATTCCCGACTCACATTGAAGTGGGTGGTCTGGTTGATTATGGAGATTTTTATTTTTTCTTGTAAAATTACCTCCACGTCTCGCAACCACTAGGGGGAATACAAAAATGTGGCGAGGAGAAATAAATAATACCGTGACGCTCAGCCGAGAGCAACAGAGACCATGGCTCGACGGCTAGTTTCTGTGAAAGAGGATAATGGCTTTGTAGGTCCATTCATTCCTCATTCACACGACAGGCCCCATCGTACCCATTTCCACCATGTGATTTATTTGATTCCATTCTAGCTGCGAAATTGCGACAAAAGAATCAAGGTATACTTACGTAGCGCCTATCAGTGATATATTTCGACCAATCACGTTGCTAGAAACCTTTTTTCTTGCTTTGGGATGTAAAGTACACTGGCGTAAGGTACGCCAGAATTGCAGGCACGGCTGCTGGTTAGTCAGAAAGTCCCTCTTCAAATCCCGACCATCGCAGGCCAGCTTCCTTCCATCCCATCTTTCATCGACACCACAGAACTAGCCTCCGACAACCATAGTATTGTGCTTGACGGTGTGCTAAGCTAAAGCAGTTTATCCGACTAAGATCTAGGCTTTACTATTTACTTTTGTGCTGGAAACACTGGCGACACCCCCGGTTTGCTTTGCTACGTGGACAGTAGACGACTGTTGGTATCTATCCCGGTTGAGCTGGCTCGCTGGCTTCCTCGCTGGTACAGCTTGCTCCCAGTGACTGTCCCATTTGCCTTTTTTGAACTTGTTACATTCTTTGGGGACTCAGGTATGGACGATTCCTTCTTTTCCATTTGTGAGATATACCACGGTCATGATGGTGGAAGTGCTTTACTGTAAACTTCCCCGCATTTGTCTCCTTTCCTTTGCGTCTGGAATTTCCTTTGATTCGCTATAGGACCAATCAGGAGGGTTACTTTAAACTTTGGGGAGAATTGAAGCCTCGCTCGTCTGGCTTCTATTTTCTCTCCTTATAACCAGCTATTATATTGTTTCTATTGATACCCAGTTCTCATGATCTAATCGGTGGATCTCTGTCTAACAGAATGGTGTAGTTGCTCCTCAGGAGTAAATAACAATTGGAAACGTACAATCGGGGCTGTTTCGGATTTTTTTCTGGATTCGTTCCTGCGGTTAGCCACTTGCAAAAAGGTAGGAGGTAATATTTTCTCTCATTTCTGAGACCCCCATTTTCCCTCAACTTACTTTACTTGGGAAAGTGGGGGAGCGCCTATCCACCTCTTCAATTCTATTCTTCCGTTGTCTCGCCCTCTTTTGGTTTTATTTCCACTGCACGCATATTTTTGCGACGTCCGCAGTTGTCTTACACACAAAGAGTTCTTTTTACGCGAGAACTCAAGGAGGTTTTTGGAACCACAAGCAGGCTGATGGTTGCATCAGCCGTCCACGTATGGATGCTGTACGTTGCACTGCATTTTCAGGTCGATCTCTGAATTAGTCTTGTCCAGTCATACTAGAGCATTTCCTCTGGGTGAGGCTCGGAGACTGGTACAGATGCATCTGCATAATTGTTTGATATATACCCCTATGCTTCCTCTACGTGTAACAAACTTCACAAATACAGAGCAGTGGAGAACCTCGACACGCACACAAATCCTATATATACCCTTCCAAATCCCCTCATTTCGTTGCCGACGAGGAGTTGTTTTCTGTCAGGTGAAACCTGAACGCGGGTACTATTGTACCCAACGAAGATATATTTAGCTTGAGCTATCCATTGCCAGTTTGGTATCCTTTCCGTGCTGGAAATGACATCAACTGGTCGCGGACCAGCTATCTCCCCAGAAGTTCCAGAAACTATCACGTTGCAATCTACTTGCTTCATTTACCTCTCTGCTTTCACCTGGTCACAAGATCTATCACCATTTGGCTTTAGTAACAGCATGGTCTCTATGCATGGCAAACGAAGTCCCAAATTGTGCTTTGCCGATATGCCGCGAGTTCACACGCTCTATTGAACTCAGTTGGACAGACTAATAACGTGTTAGGTTAGAATATATTGAGTACTGAGACAACGAAAACACGAACCAAAGCGGAGGGTGCTATTCTCGAAGTAAGGGAGTCACCTATGAATCCTCCTGCGTTGGAGATCGATTATCCTGAGAGACAAACCATAACTACTTCGGAAGCAACAATGAAGGCGTCAGGTAGCACGAATATTGAACAGAACATGGGACCTTGTGGTCACTACCCTGCAAAGGGGAAATCAGTTGCAGTTGATTGCATTCTGCCAAGCGGAGTACAGATCGATTGTGCGGAGTGTCTCCAAAATTTCATGAAACAGGCCGATATTTTATTCACAATATTTCAGTTGACTTTTCAGGAGCAGGATGCGGAGAGAGCTGCTCATTCTACTCCAAAGGTCGACACAATACAGGGGCGTGGAATCACCATGGATAGAAATACCCTCGATGGGGATCTGCTTGAAAACCTTCCGGTTCAGGAAGCCATTCCCCCGATTCAGCATTCATCGAAGCAAACTACGGTTGCGAAAAGAAAAGGGAAGTCAGCCCGCGGCCGACTCCGATGGAATGGGAGATTTATGCCGAGATCGGCTTTTGAGGCGCTAGCAAATCCGGAATCTAAGATTGCAGAAGTATGTGTTTACTTTTCTTCTTGATTTGTAACTGCCGGCTAACAATGTCATTGTTCGGTAGGGTGGGACTGAGCAGCCTCAACCATCGGCAGGGGCAGGGGAACAGATAAATTTGAACGATACCTCGGTGGAAACAAGTACGCCAGCAGACTCTCTCGCGAAACAGAAAGAAACCCTCCCAGAAGAGTCGATATATGTCAGGGACAAGGATATATATGTCAAGGCACCTGAATCTTCGAAGGCTTCCACTTACTCCCAGCCGACGCGAATGAACGTTCCACCAGTAACAGCTCTTCCACCCCGCGTCGAAGAAGGCATCCAGGACTCGACAATACATGTCTCAAACGGTACTACGGCAATGTCTCAGAATACAAGTACTAGCTATTTGGCATCACCACCGACCCTTGCACTTCAAGAGCGGAATCCCAGGAAGCGTAGTCTGACAGAAAAGGCAAGGGAGTTGCTTGCAACGGCTGATGTAGTGGAATCGGAGATTGCTTCTAAACAAGCTGGGAAACTGGCCAGTACTACACCTGCTGACGGAGGTGGTACTACGCAAGCGGATGTAGATTCGGTATTAACGGACCAAAATATCGCTAGTTGTCCGATGGAGCCTCCAAGTTCAAAGAGGAAAGGGCTTCAGTACTGTGGTCAATCTCCAACGAAGCGCCAAAAGACCCCTGATATATTGTCCCAACCACCTGCAGTAAAGCGCCGCCCTGGCCGTCCCAGGAAGCCGCGGCCCGGTGACGAAACATCATCCATGATTTCCGTTGGGCCTTCAACGATCACTCCTGATGCGGAGGGTAGTGTGAGTAGCAGGAGCGTTACTACTAGAAGCGCTTCCATGGGCTCCTTTCAACAGTCACCTACCTCACCCAAATATGGGCCTGAATTTTTATTAGCTTACAACTCGACTGTAAATAAGCTACCCGCTATTCCCATAGCCCCAGCCGCAGTATCAACTCCTGAGCCCGAGAAAAGGCGACGAGGTCGTCCACCCAAAGTTCCCGTGGAAAAGTCGATTCCGATCGCGCCGGTTCCGATACAGCCAAAGCCAGTTGTCAATGGGGATCTAAGTATAACCGCGGCTGATGGTCAGTAGTGTCAATGGCAAACACAAGCAACCTTTTGGGATATTGACTAATTTGTGGCTATAGTTTCCTCTGGAATCGGATACTCTTCGCAATTGCCAGCTCCATCAGAACCAAAGAAACGAGGGAGACCTCGGAAACCTCAAATAACACTGGATCGGTCTCCGGTAGTTGCGCCAGTCTCGTTGCCAAATGCATCAACTGGTAGGAGTCTTGCCATACCGTCAGCTTCGTTGCATTCACCTACAATACCGGCTTCTGACGCTTTGGACACCTCTAACCTCACCGTTTTATCAAACGATACAGTAGCTGTGGAAGGGGCAGAGTCTTCGCGAGCTGCGGCACCTCCAACTGCTGGTCCAACTCGCATGATGCCTTTCAGTCCACAGAAACGTCACATAAACCTTATTGTTCGGGACAGTGTGAAGGTCCTCCATAAGGAACCTAGGTCCACAGAAACAGATAATCTTTTCGCCCCACAGGCTCGAATAAAAAACACAGATCCGGCCCGCTCGACCGCTGTGAATGGTGTTCCGAAGGCTACGGCTCCAGTGACTAGTAGTCCCTTAGCCTGCGTAGTTCAAAACGAGTCTACTCTCAACCATCCTCGCATACCACCCAGGCCTGCCTCCATCGCAGAGGCAGTGAGAAACATCTCTACCGACTCCGAGCCAAGCAGCAGCAGCACCTCTGAGGACGACACGGAAGCAGACAAGACCTTCAATCCGAAACAAAGCTGGGTAGCTGTGAACACTGGCAGCTCGGTGGGTAACCCCAAAGCTACTTCTAGGGTAGTGGCTCGGTGGGGGCTCGTGGGCGGGGCCGTGGCCGTGGAAGTACCCCCGTGGCTAGTGGGAGTACTAGAGTGAGTGCGGCAGTGAAGGTAGAGAAGGGACAACAGACTCTGGGTAGCTTCTTTTTGAAGCCTCTGGCTGTTGGAGTGCCTTTTCAGCAGCCGGCTATGCCGGCAGCGGGGATTGAAAGAGGGGGCCTGGTGGAGAAGAGAGGTATCAAGAGGGAGATTGGGACTGTCAGGGTAAAAATTGAGGATGCGGACGGGGATGTGGAGATGAAGGATGAATAAGTATGCGACTCGGGGTATGTCCAACAGAGGTCTGTGTTGTATCTGATGGATGTCTTCTTCGCTACCACTTGTATTCCTGCACTTATCCAATTGTCTATTTTTGAAACTTCGCCTTCATTCTACCTTGTATCTTGTTTTTCTCATGCTTATAATATCCAGCGGCCATTTCCTTCGCTACGTACTTTTCTTGCGGTCGTCTGAATATGTTTTTATTGCATAAAATATTGCTGATCTGGATTATTTTCGTTTATTATTCCCGCTTTCGTTGCTTCCGCTTGCTAATTCTTTCGTACTCAGTCTCCCGGATGATGTTCGTTTTGCTTTTTCTTCCTCCTACGCTATCGCTAGTGGGATACAGGGACTTTTGCATTTGGACGCTTTTTGTTTGTGGGAAAACTCGTGGCAGAAATCAATCGGATGGTGGCAGGGTATGTCATTATGGAGGATGGAGGATGGAGGATGGAGGATGGAGGATGGAGGATGGAGGATGGAGGATGGAGGATGGAGGATGGAGGATGGAGGATGGAGGATGGAGGATGGAGGATGGAGGATGGAGGATGGAGGATGGAGGATGGAGGATGAGGATGGAGATGAGGATGCAGGTGGTGGACGGAAGATGGAGAATAGCATGTTTGGTGACACATATCATTGGGAAGCGGTGAACTCGGAAAGTAATCTGTGGGATTGGAGGTTGAAGCGGAATAATTCGAATAGGTTTCGACGGGCTGAATGGTTTGAATAGGAGGAATAGGAAAAGCAGGGATAATAGGAAGGAGAGGAGGAATAGGAGAAATTAAGAGAATAGGTTGAATGGATGGAGGAGCTTGACACTTACTTAACTTTTGTATGGGGAAGTTGTTGGGACGGTTATAATTAGGGTTTTTGTGGATATAATTTGGCTTTTTGATTGGCTTATGATTTTTGCTTACGGGTTAGTTAGTAAGTTAGTTAGTTGTTCGGGGGTGTTTTGGTGAAGCGAACAACACAACAATCAGAGAGTTTTGAAAATTACTTTAGCTCGAGTCCTCCATGTTTAAACTACGCCAAAGCTAATATCAATTATTTTCGAAAAATAAAAAAACTAGAAAAAGCTTAGGACTCGTATGTATAAATAACCCTTTGGGCCTCCTACGCTTTGACGATGCACCGAGTGAATTCAAGGTTAATAATATGTAAAGCCGCTGAATAAGCAGCCTAAATATGAACCACCAGAGCCGCCTACATATACAAACTTGGTATTAAACAATAGTATTAATACGGAGCTTAGTCTAATTAAGTTTAGGTATAATTAGTAATAGAGGCTCTGGATTCCTGAAACAAATTGACCTGGCCCACCTTCGAGCAAGGTGATATACGCCTCGCAATAAGAATGCCCCCTAATTCATCTATGTTCTGTCTTTGTTAAGGCCATCGATATTTAGGTTTCACTTTTCAGCTGCATTGGTTGGTTTGGGTTACCAGTTTGTACGGAAAATATTTCCCATGTTCTCAATGAATAATTTGTAGAGAACCCCTAATGTCCCTGGGGATGAACAAATACCGTAGTGATGTTGACAGGAATCAGGAATCCAACCGGATCCTGTGGGGGGAGTACAAGACTAATGAGAGTTATATTTTTTTTTCAATTTAAATCCTTCTCCCTACATTAAGCTGAACGTCCTATCTGCTGGAAATCATAAATAAGCAATCGTAAGGCGTTTAACAAAGTGATTGTGCTTAGACGCCAATGTTCCGGGTTACTGAGCCTCGACCTCCGAACATGTCCGTGGGGTTCTGATATCGGATAAAGCCCTTTCTGTTGCGTTAAAAGAAACTCCATGCCGTGCCCGGAGAGAGTCTCACATCAAAAATTCACTGCAACTATTTGCGGGGTCTTGAAGATGACTCGCCCCCACCTCAGCTGCATCAAACCAGACTAGATGGGACCTGCGTTCTGCTGTGTCACGTGAGCGACTGAGTCATCCACATAACTTTTGAATCCACTCACCGCCTTCACCTATCCACCAATATTTTCTCGATATTGCCGGTCTCCCCCTTATTCCCAAACAGCCTTGACAACCACTCATCATGGTTGAATCATCGAAGGCACCAGTGTCAGAGCTGCCAGCTTCGGGGGTGCAGGTGTCGGAGGTGCCACTATCGGAGTCTCCGGTGCCATTCTCACGATTATCATTGAATACCAGCGCAGATAAATCCCCCTCCTCACTCACCACATACGACTTGCGGACACGAACTCTCACATACATGCTCAAAGCACTCAATACACAGTCAAATATCCCTTCATTAAACTACGAGTCTCTGCAGCCCAATCCTGTCGTTGCATCGTCAGAAAATCTCCTCAATCCTGCCCTAGGTTTCAGTTCTTCCAAGTATCATACCACAGTCGATTCCGCATGGTTGAAGGTTTTGAACCAAGTTGCTCAGCTTCTAGTCCGTGAGCACGAGATTGTTGCCGTACTACCAAAGCGCTCAGGTCCAACCGCACATGTCAGTCTCATGGTGACAACTGACTCGGATTCCGAAAGCGACTTTGAAGGGGCAGCTTCTCTCACGTCCAGTACATTGCTTGAAACAAACTACCTCATTGCACAGAATCCTCGGAATGATCAGTCTTCCAAAACCCTGGATCCCACAGAGGCATTAAACGCGCTGCAGAGGGTTTCTACCATGGATTCTATGTTAGCGTATCTCAATGACCACAAGCACGTTTCGTTCTCTACCCATGTCTCCAGCGTGGAGCTTTTGCTCAATAAGATTATTTCTGAGTCTCACATGGAGAGTAGCTATCTCACACGTTGTAAAATCTTGCGCCGGTACATAACCTTCCGTGCTGCACCCAAGATGCTACGCCGTTTCACTGCACCTGCGTTCCAATCGTTTATTCAGGCAGTATCCACTTTAACTCCTGAGGAAGTGGCCCTAGCTGTGTCAGTGAACCCCCCACCCGGAGAGGTTCCACTCTCTACAAAACTCCCATTCGATCACGCATTGGTTACAGACATAATCTACTTCAAACCCTTTGACCGGTCAAGCTGCCCACACATTCTAGCCCAATGTCAAAGAGCAGGTGGGATAGTAAATTACACGCGCAAGACGGCCTGGGAGTTTCATCAGCTGCTTATATTTTGCCTCACCCAAGCAAACAAGGTCCTCTCCGTACTCAGAAACCAACTTAAGTCCGACCCACCACAAGCAGTCACAAATAGGGCTCTATCTAACGCCGAAAAATGGATGGGATACCTGCAAAACATGATCCACTATTCACCTATTTTTAAAGCTCATACACATGCGTTGGAGAGCACGATCTCTGCCAAAATGAAACCACAGGCGAAGGCGGATAAGATTCGTGAGCATAATGTCGAGCCTTTTAACGAAACAGATCCCGGGGCACAAGATGAGACGAATGGTGAGGCGGATGCTGGAGATATGGAAGGGCAGGGGGAAGAGGAATATGATGCAGATGGAGGTGTATCGGATACGCTACTTGAGATTACAGCTGCACATGCTCAGGATCAGGCGACTCAGCAATCCTTATGGCTGGCCGTGTCATACCAGCAAGCAATAGACGTGATTGTGGGGACGCGAACTTTACCCAAGACTCCCATCTCGATGACCTTATGGGAGCCACCTGCTGCCGAGCTCAGACGTTCGGCTGAAATGGAGTCTTGGAGATCAGTTGTTAGAGATCTATACCCTTCCGACGGAAATGTAGAATCCAACAATCTGCCCTCAGGAGGCCGACCTCGCGAGCGATCTACTGCCCCTTTTTCCGTTCCCACCGGCCCCATCACTGCTCAAGAGGTGGAGAACGTACTCTCCAACTTTGGAAGGAGGAAGGGTGGTAAAGCTCGACTCTTTGCTTCCAGCAGCGAGCAGAGAATTCAATTCCGGGGTGCATACCATGCAGAAAGTATGCTTGGGACCCTGGCATACCTCAGCCGCCACAAAGCGAACCCCGAGCTCCAAGTCCCACCAGCAAAGGAACTAGCCTTGTTCAAACATGCCTACGGGACCATTGGTGTCTCTAAGCGCTGCTGTCCTGTGTGTACGAAAATCCTCTCACTGCTCTCAGCCCATATGACCCCTCCAACCTCCCCTACAATAGCGCATGACCAGCACGCCCCATTCAAGGTCCTCGTCGCTCACCAGAACATTTATCCCACCGCACTTCCACCTTTCACGCCTATTGAGGTTGCGCAGGAGCTAGTTACGTGGCTGGAATGCCTACTCAAGGCCTCCATCGACAAGAGGGTGTATAAGGAAAGGAGGAGTATGAGATCTGGATCCGCGAGTAGTCAGTGTAGTCATGGAAGCGGGGATTCAAAGGGGCATAGCCCGCCACCGCGGGCTCATGGGGACGCTCAGGAGGAGGAATTTAGGGGTATGGGACAGGCAGCGAGGAACGCACTAGGGAACCAACAATTTGCTATTTGGGAGGATGACGAGGAGGAGGAAGAAGGGGTCGCGGCCCAATAGACGGAATGCTTTGCATTGGTAGATGCATGTTTATTCCACCCCATTATACCACTTGGTTATTATTTTTGATGTTTCTATTTTCCCTTCCTCCATGCTCGATGGAGCGTATCTGATATGTTACTTGAGATTACGCTCAGGATCAGGCGATCCTTTGGCTGTAACACCAAGCGATTGACGTGATTGTGGGGTCCCGAGTTTTGCCAAAGGCTCCCATCTAGTGTGCGTTAGGGAGTGCGGCGTTCGGGATTTCTTTTGTTTCTGAATTTATTACTCCACTATACCATCTTTGCTTTCGGTGTTTTTCTTCTTTTGGGGGGCTACACAACTTAAACACCATTGGTGAGGGAGGGAGCCTGTACCTCGTTATTATATCTCGGTGCTATCATTCAGCCCACACAATCAATCATATCGCACTTTTTTGCGCGCTTTTACGTGAGTTTATACTTTTTCCAGCTTGCCCCTATAATTTCTGCGGCAATTTGGAGCTCACAGTTATAGGGCAACATTGTGCGCATATTATATAGGTTAATTCTTAGTACTTGTGATACCCAATCTTCAGGTGGGGCGGAAGAGACGGCATGTTCCTTGCGTATTGTAGTTTACACAAATCTTAGAATCTGTTGGATCACCATATTCAGGATAGGGATTGAGTAGATTGATTGACGCCGCGAAGAAGCACATCACCGCCGTTTCCACTATCAACCAAAAGTCCACCAATAGCGTCTCGAGTGATCCGGAGGTAGGATTGATTAGTCTATTAGGTGTATATGGCTTATGACGGAGAATAGAACAGGTAATCCGTAAAGCCGGAGTAATGATTCATGGTGCGATTCTCGGTGGTGGTAGGTGGGAGTGTTTTTAGGGAGGAATTCGAGAAACACGGGTATTCAGGATGCTAACAACTAGGTACCGGGAAGAAATTGCCATGCAATGACCATATTTATATAAGGATTCACCATCATGAGCACGGAGGGCAGGATATAGCCCAACCCAACGGCCAGGGTGATCGAGTACGTCTCCTTACACCACCTACTAACCCCCGGCCCACATCTCCGACCTCTTTCTCCATCTATTTCATACATCCACCGCTCTCCATCTTTATTTTCCCCATAGCAGGCCTAGGATCTAACCTCGCTCCAAATCATCCTGCGATGGGCTAGGATGCATCATTCCCAGCGGATTCATGCTCGGTCCTAATATATTTTGATTTACATACCTTCCACCCGCCAACTCATATTGGGAGGAACATACTAGCCACAATCCACCCTAACAACAAATAAAACCAATACATGAGAACTCTCTCCCATCCTGTTTTTCTTACGACAAAGTACATTGCTGTGGAAAGCGATTATTTGGAGGATCCTAATTTTGTCGCCGAGCATACGTGCCGTTAATGGTAGGGTTGCTTTTGTGGGGTGGGAGATCATCTTTGGTTTAATGTGGGGGAAAGTTTGATCCATGAGGAGGAGGAACTTTGTTGTTCACGTGGAACTACTCCTTCACCATGATCAAATAGAAACCCAGAACTCGTCTCTACATAATGGAATGCGCAGAATTTGGTTTTATATGCTAAAAGAACATTATAATGTCCTCGAATCAAGCCTTCTCTAGGCTCGAAGCAGAATGACATGGTACTTCGTCAGTCCTTTGCCGGTGAGCACGATAAGTATATATGATCTATAGGTATACCCCCCACGAAACAGGTCTACGGAATTACAAGAACTAGACTAGCACATATCGCCAATTAAGTACTACCTTCACAGAGTATTGCTACCTGTTGACGAGTACGAACGAAAGATTTTTAATATATGCAAATACAACTTTCTTGTTACATAACTATTTCTCCCCTTGCACAAGCTTCTGACAGTGCCCAAACTATTGTAGTAATTTGAGTCCCGAGTATGTACCCATGATTTTTATTTTTAATTTTTAAAATACTCATTACTCATAGAGGGGAACCATGATTAGCCACAAAGAAATCCGGAGTGGATTCAGGACAGAGGTAAGTTAATATTCCTGGTCAGGTGCCTCTCTACAAAGCATGAAACGGACCCGTCATGAATGGAATAACTCGCAAGATGAAATTGAACTTGGGAAGGACTCGCGTCTAAGAAAGGATTACCTGAAACTTGGCTGGAAAAGAAATTGTCTCGTATAATGAAAGTTGAAATTCTCGTATAAAGTTAGATTTGGTGGAATCAGCTGTGGATAGGCACCTATAAAGAAATGTGAAAAAGCCTCCACGGCATCCCAGCTATCATGTCCCTCCTCCTGGAACCATAAGCTCCTTCCAATCTTGGATCGGTGCTAGATGGGATCTTTGCGCGGCGTATTCAAGGCAAGAAAATGTGATGTGATGTGAGCCCCGTGCTCCGTGTGGTAGTAGCAATGGGTACAGGCGCTGGTTGCTGAATTTTTGTTTATGCGGTGAAGCCAAGCGTTCTGAGCCTACGGAGCCATGTGTAGGCGGAGAGAGCTTGTCTGTTCCATTCGACCTCCTGATGCAGAATCAAGGCTCCTCACGAGCTTCCTTTTTGTGTGTCTTGGTATTGTCGGATGCCCCCATTTGTGGCTGTTCGTGGGCGGAAACCCATTTTCCTAGGGCCGATTCGAGGGCTGCTCTCCGGTCTACGAGACCTGATTTGTTCATAATGCACCTCACTGAATTACATCACACCAATTTGGTACCTAACTGCTTAGTCGTTGCTTTCTGGACGTGTGAACATTGTCTGTACAGCACTGTAGATGAACTAAACACAGTTGCCTTTAACTCCAAGAACATTGTTCGTTGCCTTGCGTAGGAATGCCGCGGGACGATGCATACGCATCAAAGTGCCTAGTTTTCGTGACTGTCATGGTAATATCGCTGCAGCCTTGCCAATTACCAAAAGTCTCTCTCTACCCATAAGCCTATGATTAGCTAGCATAGGTAACAGTTAATAATCACACCAACAATTGTCTTTATCACTGAGCTTGGTGGGGGAGCGTGCCTCATGTATCAAATAAAACAACCCAAGGTCAATACCACTGAATCCATAGAGGTTATGACGAAAAGTAGCCGGATAGCCACATACATGCCTTTGAACGCCTGGATACGATATTAATGATGTTCTTCCAACCTGTTGGTTGACGTGCATGAGGTAATATTGATATGCCCACGATCCTTTCAAAGTACATAATACCACTTGCCTTACTCGATTCCAATAATTAACATTATATGTAGGTACTGTTCCTGCCTACGTAGCCGGGGTCAGCGGCCAAGTCGAGATACTGCTTTATGGCAATATCTCCTGGGCAGCAAACTGGATTTCAAGAGCTGCACGCTTCCATGAGCAGATGATGCGCTGTTCCAAAGCCTTGTGGTTTATCATGAGGTTCATAGTTTACATTCTGGGCCACAATTGCTCAAGGGAGCTGGAGGGAACGCGAAGTGCCCGATCCTCACTTATTTACAGTTTGGCTTGGGAGAACTCTGACCAATAGGTTGCTAACCACCGTTTTGACACCTCTTGGTAATTATGCTCAGCTGCAACTACCAAGGGGACCAGGGTTGCTTCGCAGTTGATGAGACCAACTAGAAGCGCCATTAGAGGTGGGAAATCCTATATTTCGGCTCCTAAAACTTTGTGCTAGGTAAGACTTGCGGTCTCGAGCCTTCCTCCTATCTGGATTGTGCACAGGCATAAGGGACTATGAGTATGAATCAAGCATAGAAATACCGATGTGTGTTTGGAGTGCCATCGAAGTGCTCAGGTGTTACGAAAACTCAAGCTTCAACACCCTGCTTACAGCTGTGAAACTTCCACTTCGTCGGGGTTCTAGTAATGGTGCCAGTTGTTCATGTTTCCATCCGGCACATAAAAGTGAGGCTAGCACTACTATGGTCACCAGACCTGCGGCGCGTAATGCCAGTGTTTATCACTGGCAATCGAAGCCTCCAAACCGCAAGGTATTAACTCTCTACTATATGCAGTATAAAATCTCGCTATTTCCCCCTCTTTTGAACTTCAAATTCTACCATCGTCTCTCACAAATTCCCACATCATCATACACAACTTTCAAGTCTCGTTTTTATCAATCATCAACGTTAACCAGAGTAAAATGGGCTACGCAAAAGGAAGCAGAGTCAGGTTTTATGATTCCTGTAGGCTCTACATCAAGCGGGCATCTATATCCCCAATCTAGGTATTGCATCTAACTAATCCATCGATAGCGCACACTATCCGCTACGGCATTGTCAAGTCCACCCTCGATAATCAGGGGAACTATTCCGTAAGTACTACGGTTTCTTCTTCCCTAAGAACTGTGATAGTAATAGAACTATGTAATATATAGATTCAACCAGACAACGTGACGACTACGATTATCGTTCACCAAAGCAAGATGATCTCTCTGGTCCTCTAGGCTACTAGTTGCACCGAATTGCCTACAGTATCAAAGGATAGCAGGTAGACTGTACTTGTGTAGGCATTTGCAGGTGGACGGCCGGGCAGGAGGCGCGGATGAATACGAGCCTTTCCTAGTTTTTGCGATGGAAATCAGAACTGGTACCTTGAAATGGCTATAATCACCTATTACGAAATACAAATTCAGTTGATTGACCGAACCATTAGGGCGCATTCGCTGCGAAATACGGAACTAGAGTTCTCAAAAAGGAGATAGCTGTTCCTCTACATACACATTGTTTGTTTCTTAAATAGTAGTGTTACGAGATTCAATCTAGCAGCGTGATCAGCCAGCCCTGACCATCATGTAATTATAATCAACTGCCCGCGCGGGCCGCGCCAATCCGACCATACTAACTCCACACTCACGTGAAATTTATAATAGAATTGGACCCTCAACTCACCCAAATCTGGAGCATCCACGGCAACGGCCATGTACATAACTAAAACTTGGCCACCAACACGCTCATATATAAAACTCCTCGAGCCTGCAAGCAGAGGTGAAAATGGTAACAGCGTCCTGATTTGTGACATTCAGCAATCTGCTGCTGACTTTCGGCTGTGTGATCTTCATAGCAGCCACAAGATAACCTTCTTGCCTTATATCTTGGATACAGTGGATCTAGAACTACTGTACTAGTGCTAGTAAATGAAATACTCGCGACCTCACGGTGTACCGAATACCATAGTAATGCACGCACAGGAGCATAACATACCTATTGTGATCCCAAGATCAATCACCAAGCAAGAGTCTCTCCTACATGCTACAAGACCACTTCAGACATCACTCTCTATTTCTTCATCAAATCCCTTGCCGCCTTTACCAAGTGTTGTCACTAATGCTGTCTCAACCTCCCTTCCTCAGGACCCAAGGCTCCGCCCTGGATTTGATTATTCAGAGAGCCTAAGATTACTGTGTATCGGCTGCCCCACCTCGGTGCCTTGGACCCCAGGAATCAAGCCTCTGGTGAGACCTGTGGTAATTTACCGTCCCCGAAGTGAAGTCCCATCTCCTCATAAGTCGCGTAAAACAACGACCACCGAAGAACTAGAGCCTCAACCCGATCGTTTACAATGCCCAGCTCCAGGCACTACTCTCAGGGAAGGGAAGGCCTGGGACGTGATTACAGACCAGCCCCGGGGACTTTCCCATCACAAAACAGCGACCATCCGACGAGAGGCTCGATCAGACGGTCTACAAGACACGACGCCACGACGCGTTCTTGTCAGGAAAAGGAAGGCAACCGATGTGATGATAGACCAATCCCGAGACTATTCCCATCAGCGTCGGCCAAGAACACAGGCCACACAAACTCTGGACAGTAAGTTAAAAACACTCTCCAGAAACATTCACGATCAGAACTTCCACCTCAGGGTACCAGGCAAACCCCATTCCCCTATATGGAAGGGGTGTGTAGATTACGCCATAGAACTTAATAGCCTTTCTAAAGAATTTGAACTTGAATTAATTATGAATATCTTCTCCACAACGCTAGAAGAGCAAATGTCCTGCCTTGCGGTATGGCTGAAGATGCATGATGATTTTCAAGCTTTGAGAGGGATAATAAGAGGTATGGCGTGGGAATTGCTAAGGTTGGATGGGATAAATAAGTAACCAACATGACCAATTGTGAATTTGTGTGACAAATATTGAGCTTAGATACGAAGTTTCATCTGATTAGTTTTCTCAAAGGTTTTGACGTAAATAAAATTATGGGACTTTTCTCTTCTAATCCAATTTCAAACACCTGGCTAAGCGGTTCTCATCTCACGGCTTATGTTTGTGGAAATTTCAATGAAATGTCAAACAGGCTATAATAATGTCTCCCGGGCTTTGTTGCGAAATACCCAGCACGATTGATTGATCAGGGGCGCCTATTCGGGCAGCCGAACGTTTCCTAGATCCCAGATGGAATGATTAGTCTTTCTGGGTCATTACCCCGATTGATTCTTCTTTTATGGGGGCGCTCAACCACCACATTTCTAGATGTTTAAATTAATTAGGTCTTCCAGCGCAGGTGCTCTGTCGTCTGGTCCTAGCCAAGTCTTCGGTAGTTGACAAACTGGAAGTTAGATCCCAGGAACCCAATACCATACTTCACTGGGTAATGCATCATCACCGGGAGTTGCATCAGCCCCCACGCGAACCCTGCCGGTCCTTTCTTGGCGGCATAATGGACGTTAAATGAACGGAACCATATCCAGCAAAATATATGTGCCTCGTAAAGATATAGAGATTCATTAACGTGTGGTGGGAATGCGAAATGGGTGGGTATGGGTGGGGTAATAGGTGGATTTCTGGGTCGCATCCAGTATTAAGGCGAAAAATAGAGACAGGCAACTGACCTGAAGTACTGATCAATTCAGGGGAATATAAATAAATTGAGGTCTGAATGGGATAATCTAGGGTCCATAGATGCAGTTCAAGTTGCTAAAAAGTGATAAAGCTATTAGTCTAACTTTGGAAGGTAAGGGAGAGTTGGTGCACTTTTCCGAGATTTGTTTATATAGAAACCTAAATCAGTCTGAGCCAGCCTGAACTCAGCTGGCCGAATCTGGCCTTACCTATGTGAAGCCAGGCCCACCTCAGTGCACCTGAGTTGTCTGGTACCACTTGAGTACGCTTGAACTAATCTGCGGGTACCTGAATGAGTCAGTATCAGTTATATAGATGCTGGGTATTCTTGATCTTGTCTGATAGATTGTGAGCTAGTCTAGGTGCACCATAATAACTTTGCACTTCTATAATGTAATGGGTACTACTGCTATACTGTGTGAAGTCATTAGAGCTTGTCTTGAGCTTCTCTCTACTAGCCTGGTACAGGGTATATTAATTTGGTCTCTAATAAGCTAGCTCTAAATTTTCTGAATCCACCTGAGTTTGGTCTACTCGTCTAAGGTAATGAAGATAATATTTAGTAGTTTCAGACATATGCAGTCATATATACTAGGTCAAGCCAGCCTGAGCTGACTCGGGTGACTTGAAATCCTATTTGAAATTTGAGCTTGCTTTTGGAGGTACTGCCTCTCAAGATACTGAAGTACAGTAGATTTGCTGAAGCCAATCTTGAGTTAGTAGATATGTGCCACAAGTGACGCAGGTGAGACTAGAGTACATAGTTCAGATATATTTGGTAAGCCCCTGGGAGCTCAACCGACTTGAGGTAACCTGATAGTGATTCAGAAGGTTTGGGACACCTCAAGTGGCTTCAAGCAAGCAGAGAGTAGCCTACAAAAGCCCATTATACTTCAAGTATGCCTAGACAAGCTCATAATTAGTCAGACAAGGTCAGGATTGCCCAGCATTTATATAACTGATGTAGACTCGTTCAGGTACCCGCAGATTAGTTCAAGTAGACTCAAGTGGTACCAGACAACTCAGGCGTACCGAGATGGACTTGGCCTGACATAGGCAAGGCCAGATTCGGCCAGCTGAGTTCAGGCTGGCTCAGACTGATTTAGGTTTTGATATAAACAAATCTCGGAAAAGTGCACCAACTCTCCCTTACCTTCCAAGGTTAGACTAATAGCTTTATCACTTTTTAGCAACTTAAACTGCATCTATAGACCCTAGATTATCCCATTCAGACCTCATTATATTTATATTCCCACGACTTGACCAGTACTTCAGGTCAGTTGCTTGTCTCTATTTTTCACCTTAACATTGGATGCGACCCAAAAATCCATCTATTACCCCATCCATACCCACCCATTTCGCATTCCCACCACACATTAACGAATTTCTATATCTTTACGAGGCACATATATTTTGCTAGATATTGTGGAGGGGAAGAATGGGTAGAGGTAGAGAGTAGGGGAAAAAGGGGGAAAGGCAGTGACAATGCAAGGAGACGAAGGATGAGGGAGAAGCAGGATGAAAAGGGTGGAATAGGGACGAGAGGGGGAAAGGACCAAATGGGGCAAGCATGTATACTAATAGGTTGTAAGTGGATGGAGATGATGAGAGCTGCCGAATAGGGTAATAATGTATATTAGAGCAGTGAGGCGAGGGCAAGTATATAGGGAGGGGCTCTGCAGAGATCTGGAATGAAAAGGACACCTCACTCTCTATGCACTTTCCGAGCATTTCAACTGGCGGTCCTGGAAAGACACGGAGAGTGCTGAGGTGCGGAGACATCGTATCGTTTCGTTCATACTTGGCATGTTATTTCGTTTTCGTTGAAAACTCGGTTATCGGTTGGACTCCGAAACATCCACTATATTGCCTCGATTACATTGAGTGGTTTAGCACTCAATAGCCTAGTCAAGCTGGAATTCCGGAGTACCCATCTCGAAGGAGAAAAGCAGAGACAACTCGTCGACTTAGATGTGGCTGACCTCTCGTGCTTTTCAGAAGAGCAAGTGTTTGGTACGAAGAACAGAGCTCGAAGTCGGATATCTTCAAAAGTCGACAGTGAATACCAGCAGACAGACACAGAAAGTGAAGTACCTGATGAAGCTGTATCAGCAACATACACGGGGGCTAGACAAGTCGAACTGTCAGTGGACTGGACTGGGCAGTCGGTGACAAGAGAAATAGAACAAAGAAATAATATAGAAGGCAGTCAGAAGGGAGTAAGTGGGAGCAGGGGAGTCAGTAGGAATATGGCATCGGTGGCCAAGATTAGATTGTTCAAAGGGACGGGAGAGGCGAGGGAAATTGCGGAAGATTTCCTAGATGACATTGAGTTTGCAGCAGAGCAGTTGACGTACCCTGAGGTACCAGACGACAAGATATCGATTAGGTTATTCAGGCAACACCTGGAGGATAGAGTATTAGACTTCTGGGTGGAGATAAAGCCAGAGGAGAAGAAAGATTGGGGGACAGTGAAGGTGAAGTTTCTAGCTAAGTTTGGGGCCAGCAGGACGCTTAACCAGACGGAACGAATGAGCATCACGAATCGTATCATGGCTATGGCACAAGGTAGAAAGTCAATTGCAAGCTATATCAAGGAATCCAAGGCACTATTTGGTGGTGTTCCGAAGGAGTTATCGGAGATGTTTACAATTTGCTTTATCAAAGGACTAGAGGATGCAAGCAAAAAAGCAGCAGTGTCCTTCGCAATGAGAGAGGAGAGAATGGAGTTTTCACGGGCAGTGGAATTGGTAAAAGCAGCCTACTGTGTGTTTGGGGAGCCAGACATATTTGCAGATCAAGCAGGCAAAGGCATAGTGGAGATACCATCGGTGGCAACAACCTCGGCAGCTTCAGCTTCAGTGGCTACGACGAATGAGACATTAGCAGAACTGCTAAAGTACCTGAAAAGTGTCAATCTAGGGCGAGTGGGAGCTCAGGTGGGGAACCCGGGACAGACGCAGCAAAACTGGATAGGGGGTAATGCTAGTCAACAGACATATGGGCAGAATCAACGACCCACTAATCCGTATATTACATGCTACAACTGCGGCAAAACGGGACACTATTCCAATGAGTGTGGAGAGCCACCAGCGAGTTGGGAGTTAAGGCAAGCGTATCGAGAAAAGGCACAAAGAGAGGCAGCGGAGTATAGGGAGAGGCAGGGGTTGAAAGCCATAACAGCGGCGGCAGCAGTAGCAATAGAGGACGGGGAGCCAGCAGAGACCTTAAGAGCCAACATGGCGATAGCTCAAATTGACGAAGTAGCCCTGAGGAAAGAAACAAATCAGGAGAGGTTAAGACATGTTGGGGCATTACTGGCAAGAATTCCCAAGGCACATGCGCTGGTAGCGGTAGCGGGAGAGAAGAGAAATCAGGAACAGGCAGATGACGGACCGGCTCAGAGTAAGAAGATCGTAGTGGAAGACACAGGAGGGAGCAGACAGGGGAAAACCATAGCGGGGCATAGCCTGAGATCGGACACGGCAAGGCAGAAGGCAAACGACCAGGGCGAGGGAACAGTAGGGGGAGAACTACAGGAAGAGAGACAGAATGAGGGTACAGAGAAAAGGACAGTAGGGGGAGGACTACAAGGAGAAAGGCGAAGCGAGGGAGCAGAGAAAGGAGTAGTAGGGGAGGAACAGGGGAAGAAGAAGACAGTAAAAAAAGGGTTGGCACCAATTAAAGCAATGGCGGGGCTGCAAGGGTTTAGCCTGGCTGAGTACATGAAGAATTTGGTGGTCAAAATCGGACTACCACAGCTTCTGCAAGAGAGTCCGGTGTTGCGCAGGCAGCTGGTGATGTTGCTGACTTCAGCCAATCTACGAACAAAAGTTTTGCCGAGAACCAGTCGAGCGGCAGTGGCACTGGCGGACCACGAGGGGGTAACAGAAGCCCCAGAGGTAGAAGGGCAGGTGAAAGCAATGTTCATAGAGGCATTCATTGGCAACATGAAAATGGTATCTGTGCTGGTGGACGGAGGGTCATTGATTGATCTGATAAGTGTGAAGGTGGTGAGCACGCTCAAATTACCAGTGTTTGTTGGAGAAGGATGGTCTATTGTACTAGCCAACGATTCAGTGGTCAAGGTAAACAGATATGTGTGGGCAAGTGTCATGGTGGCCAGGGTAACAGCAAGAATGAAATTGTATGTGCTGGACATTGACCAATCGTACACAAGGCTTCTATCAAGAAGATGGCTGAGGAGAGTAAAAGCAACGGAAGAATACTTTGAGCACAGATTGGTGATTTAGGGTAGCGACGGCATTCGATGGGTAGTGGTTGGAGAACCAGCGGAAGGAAGTGTAGTGGAAATATTTCAGGATGCAGAAGAGAGCTTGGAAGAGGTTGAAGATCAAGAGGCAGAAGAGGTAGAAGAGGTTGACAAGGCAATTGCAGAACTGTTGGATGAGTTAGATGAATAGGAGTATGAGGAGGATACAGAAGCGGGAAAAGAACAAGAGCAGTAGGGGAGCATGACACCAACTGCTCTGAAGGGAATCATGCAAGAGAGGAACAAATGGAATGGATAACAGAAGAAATAAGGAAAAAGAGAGAGGCACATAGGTGTGGGAAAAAGGAAAGAACAATAAAAACAAAAAAAGGGGAAGAAAAAGGAAGGAAGGGAGAAAGGGGAGGCGGTGAAGAAGAAGGAAGGGTAACAGGTGTAGCATCCGGGGAAGGGTTACAAGGAGGGAGGATAGGAGAAGTGGAGGGGATGCAAGAGGGAGGTGGCAGGGCAGATGTGGAGGTTGGAGATGTGGAGGTAGAAGGGGGTAGTTTGGAGGACGAGAGATGGCAGACCGGGTCGCAGAAAGCAAGAGCGTGTTCAGTGCAGATATGCAGCGCATCATATGGAGAAAGGTTATCGTTCGGCAAGTTGCAGGGGTATCCAATGGAACGAAGACCAGTGAAAAGACTAATGTCAGTGGCTACAGATGAAGAGATCGAGACATGGTTTTGGTAGACCAGTATTAGGATTGGAGCAGCAGCGGACACAGAAGAGAAGCAATGGAACATGATGCGAATATTGTATACGTGGAGAGATTGCTTTGCCACAAATCTTCGAGATATTAAAGCAACAGATCTGGTAGAGCATGCTATTGAGTTGGTACTGAATGCAAAACCCTTTAGGTGCAAAATTCCATTATGGACAAAGGGAGAGAAGGACTATACTCGGAAAGTGTTTCCTGATATGGCGGCTGCAGGAATAGTGGTAATGTGTGAAAGTCCATGGGGGCATAGAACATGATTTATACCAAAAGCGCATGGCAGTGCGGAACTGCGTGTGATCCATAACATTATACCAATAAATAAGTGGACAATACCGAGCGCATACCCAACCCCAAGAGTAGAGCAAATCATGGATACACTGGTCAAACCACAGTTCACAGTATTCTCTGGAGTAGATGCGACGTCTGGATACTGGGCTATACCAGTAAGAGCAGGGGATGAGCTGAAGACAGCATTTATATGCCCAGAGGGGCAGTTTGCCTATAAGAGGATGGGAATGGGCCTTAAAAATGGAATGCATACGTACTCCCGGTTTAGAGACGTGGTGTTCGGACATATACTGGCATTAAAGGATAAAGAGGGGAAGATTATCGTTGGGGCTATGGAGTCGTTGGTAGGGGATCATGGAGACTGGGCATGTGATGGCATAATTGACGATACATTTTCAGCACAAGCGAGTTGGGAAACAGAATGTGAAGTGTGGCACAACATTATCTTTCCAAGGATTGTATTCGGACCGATTTATCTGAAGGGGACAAAATGTACGTTCAGCATGACGACCCTAGATATAACAGGAATGGAGGGATTATGGCGAGGGCTGAGACCATCATAAGAAAAATGCAATAAAATGGGAAATTGGCCAATTCCTAAGTGCAAGGCAGATGTTGAAGCATTTATTTACCTTACACCATTCCTAAGGCGGTTCATTCCAGGGAGGGCAGAACACGTGCGGATACTGAAGCTGGCATTCACAACGTCGAATGGCGAGGAGAAGGACGTATTTGAATGGGGAGAGAAGCAACAGGCATCGTTCGATTAGATAAGGAAAGCTATAATGAATAATGCATGTGCAGGATCAGACGAGAACCTACAGTATCATCTGTCGTCAGACGCGAGCAAGACAGGAACAGGAGGAGTACTGTTTCAGCTACCAGGAGTGCAACCCAGAACCACGGCTACTAATAAGCATAAAAACAGCATACGGATAGTGATGTTTATATCATTCAAATTATCAAAGGCAGAAAGCAAATACTCCACGCAAGAGAGGGAAGGCCTCACCGTGATGCGGAATTTGGATGAGTGTACATGGTTGATTAAAGGGTCGAGGTGGCCAGTGAAGATATATACGGATCATTACTCACTGATATCGATAATGGGAACAAGTACTAAAGATGCACATGGCAGACTGGCTCGGTAGCAAGATAGGCTAACGGAATATGATTATGAAATCATACATAAAGCAGGGGTAGACCATTATATGAAGCTGGCAGATGGATTGAGCAGACTACCCTCTGAATACTGTGCGGAGTTCCGAGGAGATTTGTCGGATAGACTGACAATATGCTTGAGGGGAGGGGTGGACAAAAAAGGTGAAGAAAGCGAAAAAGGAGAAGAACCTGAAGAAAGGATGAAGAAAATACGGGTAGAATTTGAAAGGTCACCATGGTATAGAAGCGTAGTGACATATGTATTGAAGGGTATGGAAGGATTGGTAGAATTGGGGCTGGGAAGAAATATGAGGAAGGCAGTGGCCAATAAAGGGAGGAGATATCTGCGGATAAACGGGGAGTTGTTTTGGCGAGAAAGAGACGGATTATTGGCAAAATGTGTCTTGGAGGATGAGAGACAGCAAGTAATGAGGGAGTTGCATGATGCGCATGGACACTTTGCAGGAGGATTAACTATTGGGTGAGCTATTGGTAATTATTATTGGCCGACACGGGAGAAAGATATATGGGAATACTGTGTGTTATGCGATACCTGTCAGAGGGTTGGACCACGGCGAAAGTTAGGAGAACTGAAATCTATTATACAGTTCAAGCCATTCGACATGGTTGGAATGGACTATATGGGACCAATATCTCCAGCATACCAGAAGACAGGATACAGATATATCTTGATCGTGGTAGATTATTTCTCCCGGTTTATATTTGCAAAAGGATTCGTGGAAGCAAATCAAACAGCTACACTGTCAATGTTCTTCGAAAATGTGGTACCAGTCTTTGGGTGGCCAATGTCAATATACTGCGACAATGGCACGCATTTTATGGAGTCAGTGGTACAAGATATATTGCGGGCTTTTGGAGTGATACAAATTGGCGCCCCAATATCGTATCCAAGTTCTGTGGGGTTAAGTGAGAGATATGTGCAGATGATAGTAGTGGCATTGAGGAGGCATTGCATTGCATCTGGGAATGAGAAAGAGTGGGGAATGCAAATTGGATCAGCAGCAATATCGATGAACACAAGAAGAGTGCGAATCCATGGACACACACCATCAGAGATATTGTTAGGATATAATGCAAGGATATCATGGCCAGCACTGAGAATGAGGGAAGGAAGGGTGCAAGTAGTAGCGGAAGAGATTGGGGAACATACCTTTGACTCGCATATTCCCGAACGGTGGAACGTTGAAGAAATACTAGCAACAAGAGATTATAGAGGGGATAACATGATAAAGAAGCGCATTGAAGATCAGGAAAAGGCAGCCCTGGCGCACGATGGTAAACTGAAGTGGAGAGGGCCGAAAGAGGGGGATCTAGTCATGATTAGAAGACACGAAATAGACAAACAGAAAGGAAAGAAATTGGAGGCTAGGTGGGAAGGACCAAGATTAGTGGTGAGGGTAACAGGACAGGGCAATAGTGCAGTTGTGAGGGAACTGCATGGAGGGTTGACGGAGAAGAGATACCACATTGATGATATCAAGGTGTACATATCACGGCAGGAGAATACATATATGACAGAAGGGCCCTCGGGAGTGATGTATGAGCAAGGCTTGCAGGAGGAAGGGGAAACGATGTTAAATGGGCAGCAGGTAGACAACTGGTGCTCCCGGGTCGGGGTTATGGAAGGGGGGGGGTGGAAGGAAGGCAAGCAGGAGAAGGGCGAAAGGGTACAGGAGGAGAAGAAACTGCGCGGGACACTGGTTAGAGGGAGGGGGAGTACTTGTGGAGGGGAAGAATGGGTAGAGGTAGAGAGTAGGGGAAAAAGGGGGAAAGGTGGTGACAATGCAAGGAGGCGAAGGATGAGGGAGAAGCAGGATGAAAAGGGTGGAATAGGGACGAGAGGGGGAAAGGACCAAATGGGGCAAGCATGTACACTAATAGGTTGTAAGTGGATGGAGATGATGAGAGCTGCCGAATAGGGTAATAATGTATATTAGAGCAGCGAGGCGAGGGCAAGTATATAGGGAGGGGCTCTGCAGAGATCTGGAATGAAAAGGACACCTCACTCTCTACGCACTTTCCGAGCATTTCAATATGGTTCCGTTCATTTTGCAGTCTGTTGCACCGCCAAGAATTGTCAGTGAATAATATTCCCCTGGGATCATCCCCGTTGCAGGTTGCCATCACTGCAGCAGACGCAAATGCGGTTGTAAAGTTGGCTCTAACCAACTTCGGACCCACAGATTTGGAAATCCTCAATTTTGGTACCTTTCTCTTCGATGCCCCAATCGAGAAGGTTTCTTTATTCCGAAATGGTATGTTTATAGTTTCCCATAGGCAGCGGTTTCTTTTTGGACTAAACGCGATATCCGGAATACACAATAGGAAATCGGCTTGACTTCAAGGGGATATTGATGCACTATGATTTCAGGCACCTCCGGGATTCATCCTTCACCATCATTCGCGCTGGACAAACAATTGAGAAGCTTCATACCTTGCTTGCACTCATATATATCGTGGCTTCATTGCATGCTTCACTCATGGCGTGCTTCATACCTTGCTCGCACTCATATTGTGGCTTCATGGCATGCTCGTACTCATATGGCGTGCTTCACAACCTGCTTCAGATGTATGTTCATACATGTATATATAACTCGTTCATATTCCTACTTGTTCGAGATAACTAAGTCGATTGACACATCACTTCAATACAATACAATACACACACTCACTTCATATTGGAACATCTTCTTCATATCCACCTCTCCGTTTGACCATCTCGCTCTATTCGTACCTTCCTTCGTTGGACACTTGGATCTCTCCGCTCGCCTATCTCTATAACAACGAGCGACAACGGATAACAGATACTGAGACATCCCATTCGTGAACCAGCAAAATTCCTAGGCAGGACAGAACAACTACATTGACCCAGCCTATAACTACATGTAAATGTAAAGACAAATGTTAAACCCGCCACTATGTTCCTGTTTGCGTTTGAGCCGACAATGTACCACCTGAAGTCATCCTACAAATCTCGTTGCAGTCCATACTCGACGGAGGGCACAATACATGCTGCCGGCCCTTCTTCTTAATGTTCAATCTCCGCTTTATATTCAATTTCATGCCTTATTTCACATTGTATCTACTATATATCAAAATTTTACTTACTTGGGTAAATTATGTGCTCCTGTGTTCTCCCGCAGGGCCAGGGACACCCCGCGGGCCAGGCCTCCCGCGAATATTTAGTTCTCGCGGGGGGGGTCGGAACACCGATAGGTCCCAATGATACCTCTGCGGAACTTCCTCTACTAGGCTATACAAAATCACTCCATCGTGTCTGAGATACTTGATTGAACACTTTGCCATCCCTCTGGAACTGTGGCCCCTCTGCAGAAAGTATATACCCTAGCTCACAGCGCTCAAATACCAACCGTGGCTGCCCCTCGTAAAAGGTATCATACCTTGGATTTAACGCATCTTGTAGATTTTGAACATTCCCCTCTGGGTGCAGTGTTTTCCAGGGATACCGGCAGCTGTCTCCTTTGCACGATTTTAGCACAAGCAGCAGAGAGTCGAGTCGGGAAATAAGCTTTTTGGTTGTGACACCGCATACGTTGCCTTCAGCTTCATAGAGGTTGTGAAGTTGATGGGGGTCAGTCTAAAAATATTAGTGGAGATGTCCCAAAAGCCTCTGCACATACTAGATGGTTCAATAGGAGGAAACTTGGCTTTGATTTCAGGGTAATACCTTCATATCGTACAGCTCATGCTCATTTGTACACCAAACCGAGTAATAAAGGTTATTGTTGTTACCCGTAATACGCAAGGATTTAAAAGTGTGATTCGTATACGGGTATGTCTCTACTACAATAGTCTATTAGCCTCTCTGTCATTAAGAGTGCAAAACGAATTTCGTCAGTGTATCTCACAGCCATGAATCCCCTCGGCTATTGGAGATCCCCAAAATTCCACATTCACATGCTCCTGCCTGTTATACTCTGCTTCATGGATACCATGACCCGTGAGTGGGATTGCCTGTCCATCAAAATCTGGCCTTGTCGGCAACCCAATGAGTTCTAGAATCGTTGGGGCAAGGTCGGTGTGGCTGGTTACGAAATTGGCTGCTTTTGCCTTAGGAATGCCGGGGCCTCGAATAATGAGGGGGATGTTGACATCTTCCTCGTAGCCGCATTCTTTACCTATTTGATGCGTTAGTTCGAATGCTGCGCAGCAGAGAGGTGAGAGATGTACCAGGCTGCATGCGGTGCTGGCCAATGTGAAAACCATTGTCAGTGGTATATATGCTTTACCTCACCAGTTAGCTTAGCCCAAACTAAACTTTTGCGAGAGACCTACATATAGGTATTTTCAAGAATACCATACCGCTCGAGACGTTCAAACAAACCATCGACCATCTCATCAAAGGATTGCAGAGCTCTCAGGCGCTGTCGATAAAAGTGGTCATTATAGTCCACATTGGTCTTATTCTGCCGAGGCAAATCCTTTATCCAGCTCGCTCCCGATGGCTGCGGTACCCAAATTAGCAGCTGTCTTCTTGAATCTGGGTAATTAAATTTCGCCTACATTCTCGGGATTAAAGTTCGCTGTGCGGGGGACAATTGTGTCTTTAAATAACATCTCATGCCTGCTTGCAGGTAGTGGCTCCCCAAAGGCCCCATTTGCAATATTGGCGTGCGGTGCAGTTGGAGCTGTTACAAGCAAAAAGGGGTTACCATTGCTTACAGCTGTATCTAAGAAGCCGTACGTCTTATTGGCGACCAGGTCGGTTTGGTATTCTCCCTTGTGATTTGCGGGGGGGAGGTGATTCCGCTGAAACCAGCTATTATAGTATTGATAGGTTCCTGGATCGAGAAGAAAGTCCTAAACCTTATGTGAGTACCTGTCGCCCACTGATCTAATTGTTTCCACTCACATGCTCAGTGAAACCCTTCGGAAATGGCAAATCATAATTCTTAATCGTATGCTGATTAAACAGCTTTCCTACATAGTAATTCGCATACCCCGCATCTTCCAGCCACGTAAATAAATAGTTGTCCAAAATCTTCTCCTGAACAATCTTGGGATAGCCTCCATAAGGCATTGACACATCTGTTACATTCGTATTATGCGCCGCTCTCCCAGTCCAGAGATTCACTCTGGAAGGGCAGCATATTGCGACTGTACAGTAGTGTTTTGTGAAGTAGGTGCCTTGGTCTGTCAGATGCTTTTTGACGTAGGGGAGGTAGTCAAGGGAGTTCATGTGAAGATCTTGGTCGTCGGTGAGGATAAATATAACATTGGGTCTCACATCTTTGCGCAATAGGGATGCTTCGGTGAGGACCGAGTGGCCTGTAAACAGTATGAACACGAAAATTGCAAGTCCGAAGTTCATCGTTGAATTCGTGAGGTGCCAAACGATCATGATTGAAGGTACTTTTCCCAGTGGATTTTATGTTCATTTTCTAAAGACCGGCACGAGATTGTCCCTTTGATGAATACTGCTCGCAAGAGAGAAAGGTTAGGACCCTGGGTTCGCAATTGTCCACCATCGAATCTCGTCATTCCGGACCTGAATCCGTATTTGGAGAAAACAATGTACAAGAAACGATCTAAATCCACGGAAAGAGTTTGGTGCCCTTGCGTTCGATTATGTGCAATTCCTGGATCGGCCAATGGGCCCTTGAGCTTATCGGCTTTCTCCATATTTGTTTGACCATTCGGCGCTTGAGTTTGTTCGGATTTCTGCTATCAGGGCTTCTCATCAGGGCTTTTTTTTTTTTTTTTTTTTTTTTTATATAAAAATATTCATTACTCATATGCGGTGGGCCAATGATGAGCCACCCGGATCAACACGAGGTATGTTAATTCGCCAAGTCCTAACGTAAACACACAGACGTTACCCCTGCCTCCGAGAAATAAATGAACTCATATTGAACTCGTAATGGAAAAAGAACTAAATGAACCCGAGAGAATCTGGAGACCCCGTTCGGTTCGCATCCACATACCGTAGAGACTCGAGTTATTTAGTTGCGCTATCACATACATATGCAATGGGACACGTACATAGATCATAAGCCATGGCTGACGTGAAACATATCAATTTGAGCGCCAAGATCTATTCAATGCAGTAAAACTATTACTGAACCTAGAAGTCATGTAAGATAATTTTAGTGATGTCACAGAAGATCAGGTGGTGGATTTTAACTGGACTGGGACGTTCTGGAAAAACTATCTGAGTTAATGGCTTTGGTTTAGGCCCATACCGATTGTAGTTTTGGACCGGTGGAGGAAGGCTATATTCACGAACAGCACTTGTAGATGGCATTATGGATAATTACAGTACATTTCAATCTTCGACGTTCACATAACAATGAGCACGGGCATGTCTCATGAGATCCTGAAACCCGCATATGTCGTTCATATCGCATATGTGATAGCGCTACTGAATAACTCAAGTCTCGACCTACTCCGTACGGTATTTAGAGGCTGATAAGCCCCTGGATCCCATTCTCACCTTCTTTTCCCGGAATTCCCTTTTCCCAAACCCCGCCTCCGTTCTTGCCTCCTTTCGGATGGCTGGCTGTTGTGCGGACCCTCCCCCCCCCCTGTGTTACCCTTGGTGCCTCTGATCTGTCCCCAAACTCACCTGGGCAAGCGCCGGTTAATGATCGCGCTTGTGATGTATCGGATTTTTTATTAAAATTTCTTCCTGTATATATTACTTGGTTTGTTTGAGTTTTCGCTCTAGTCTGGATCAGGCCTCAGTCAGGCCCCTTTGGGTGCTCGCCAGCTATATTCATGGAAGCCAGTATTTCCTTTGTACTTTGTTACTTGATCTGGTCTTTAACTCACTTTTCTTCTGAGCAATCGAATATTCGAACATTGCGATTTATGCATTGGGGATATATTAATCTCATATTCGGAAATGTTCTCGACAATCAATTGTACCTTTTTTTTTTTTTTTTTTAAGTCTATGCCCGCGATTGACTAAGGTCATAACGGAGATCAACTGTACCTGGGAAAGCAGTTACTTATTCCCCAACAGTACATTTAACAGCGCATATACCCGCATGTCACCTTCCAGGCATGGATGTCAATCCCGATGAGGGAGGATTTATCGATGTCCTATCCCAGGAAAGCTCTCTATAACAAGACAGGGGGTCTTAATCCAGTTGATGCGGTCGCATTCCCTACGAAAATTGAGCTGCATAAATGTTCTGGCCGTCACAGATTGGCACGATTGTGCTCGGGTCGACCCATTATAATTATGCACATATTTTCCGATGTAAGTATCATATAATACAGTACAGATGCACAAACAATAACACATCATATTCATATCTTATCCATCAAATTCCTATGCTGCCCATGACCTCATATAGACCTGTGTTCATATTCAACATACCCACCTGCCAGCATAAACCAGATCCATCGACCACTAGTAAAAACCACGAGTAGGCTATATCGCAGGGGGTGAGTCCAGATCGCCATAGTAGATTTCGGCTTGGCTGGGGAGTCCAAGCCAGAAGAGTGACAGAGGAGGATTGAAGCAGCTAAGGAGGATCTATACGGATGGGAGCAAGAATGAGCAAGGCCGAGTAGGAGGGGGGTGGTTCTCCTCGGAGTGTAGGGTGAAGGGGAAGATAGGCATCGGGAAGATGACGACGGTGTGGTATGGGGAAGTAATTAGAATAATAAAAGCCCTGGGGGAGGCTAACAAGGAGTGGATACTCCTGATTCTGTCAGACTAGCAGGCGGCACTGGCAGCCATCTGGAAGGCGGGTAGATTAGGCAAAGCTAGAACCGCCGACCTAAAAGATGCCGGAGAGCTGGTCAAGCAGAGGCAGAGGGCAATAGGCGCAAGGGGGACGATACGGTTGATCTCGCATGCCGAACATGTAGCCGGTCGGCGGAGACAGGCAGGTACGTAGCCCTGGTGTGTCCACGTGGGGAGGAGATCGGCAGGAGGTGGGGTAGTTGGGAGGACATGGATCTGCGTCGGAGGTGGTTAAGAAAGGTGAAGGATAGAGGGGGGAGCACACCGAAGATCTGGTCGAGACTTTCTTCTTGAACATTGATTCTCGTATGAGCGCAGACAGTGGTAGGGGTATGTTTTGTGTTCAGTAGAGGCCTGGAGAGGGCGTGGCGGAAGAAGATTTTTATGACGGGGGTGGAGGCCGGATAGTGGGCGTGGTGGAGGAGGGAGGGGTACGGTATTTCGGCTTTTCTTTGGCTCGAGTGGTAGGAACGTTCATGCAGCTCGTTATTCCGTGGCTGTACCGAGTGATGAAGGAACGGGACCATCTCATAGCCTTAGGCTCAACAGACGTATATACTTCCAAAAAAAACAAAAAACACGAGTATCAATATTAGAATCAAAACGCTGAGCCTGCCAACTACTGTAGTCTGGCCTACTGCCCGTTTAATAAAGTGAGATCCTTCTGAGGTAGAGAAGCATGAAACCCGGCGTTGTATTCATTAGTAAGCTTGGAATACAGGAAGGAAGAAGGTAAAAAATTAATACATACTAAGTAGCCAAGATTGGAGATTGATACAAATTGCCGAATCATGCACCTGCCCAAACATCAATTGTGAAGATTGCCGAATAATGCAGGGGCCCGAATTAACTAATTGCCGGGATCCGGCACGGAATTTGATATTGGTATCCTCATACTATGGATCGTAATAACCCCGAATGAGCCGCTCATTCAAGGTATGCGTATTCGTCAAAGGAGGGGTATTGTGCCAACCAGACTAAGTATTTATTCGTAGTCTGGTTGGCACGCTTATTCGGAGCATGTTCATATGCATTTCATATGCATACATATAGGATTCACGAAGTTTGCAAGAGGGCTTCTGAAGCGCGTGTATGCACTTTTACAAAACGTCGGTTCATGTCCTTCCTTTTTCACTCAGGACTCCCTGGTTCCAGCCAGCTTGATTCAAGCCATTAGACTAGCGCAATCAGGCTAATCTGCGACATTGGTGAATCGGTCAGAACACCCTGGACAAAAGGCTCAATAATCCACTGGAATTATACCAAAAGTACTTGCTGTGGACACATACATAATTGTATTTAATTTGTGTTGGCGTAAATTTAGGTACTGTTTCTCCGCGGGACGCGGAGCCATATTCGGGGCATGGGAGTGAGAGTGTCGGGTAAGGATTCAAACAGAGTTGGCAGGGAGAGATAGTCGATCATGAGTAGGGTTAAGACGGGAGGAACTCCCCTCACTCTGCTCCCGGCCTACGTACGGTAGTACACTTCCTTGAATTCCCGCAATACTCCCCTCCATAGAAGAATTGTACACTGTGATTTGTACATGTCTCTCGCGCGCCAGTGGAATTGGATCTACTTTGTTTACAGCACTTTTCCTTTGTACCGAGATTTTTTCCTTCGGCCCCTGGGTCATCGGGTGCGAGCCCGTTAATGACAGCATGGGACCCCGATCCACTTGAGTTCTGAGAAACAAATTTGAGCTACTTCCAGGTAGCAGGTCTTTATGATCGTCTTGAAGACAATTGTCTGCCACTAGAGCTGATATGCTAAAAGATAGCATTACCCATGAAGCCCAAAGGGGTCAAAAGTATTGATTCAGTTTCGCATGTATCCAGTGTTTACTAGCTAAAGAGATGAGAATACAAGATTCTATTTTACTCAATACTTCAATATTGTCACCAGACCCAGATCACAGACAGTGGTGTAATTTTATTTCAAGTTTTTACTCTCAAGTACACTTCTAGGAGCTAGGCTTCAAATTTGTTCAAGTGCTGACCCACCACTTGGATAATCCTTTACACAACCTAAAGCTGTCAGGGTCAAAAAAGGTATATATACTGAACTATATATGTACATAGGGCGTGCCAACAATTTATAACTACAGGGACAACAATGAATGAGGACCTCGATATTCACGTCTCGAAGAATAGTAGGACTCATGGGAGAGAGAAACCCTTGGTCTACTGAATTCACAGGGTCTTTTTCTTTTTCGAACGAACTAGACCCGGATGCTACCATTATATTTAAGATAACGTGAGAGGAGGTTCAGAGGCTGTTCAGTAGTCTAGTGGCTGAGAATTTAGAATTACTTGAAGAAATATCAAAAAAAAGCTCCCAATACTAAGATGACATCTTGGATTGAAGTATACACAACCTCCGCTGGGTAAACTCTCCGGAATTTTTCATTGTTGTCATGGTTATTAGGTTGTGGAAGAACACATTAAGGCTTTCAGATTTCCTGGTGGGGCGGTTTTATATGAGTGGGTGTCTATAACTTTCCTACTGTTCTTTGTTTTGATAATGAGAACAATTCAAATTACAAGAGTGATCTCAAATGGTTATGATGATTCACGAAAATTAGCTATGGTCAAGGTTTGGCTGGTAGCGGTGGAGTTCGCGAAGTATTTGGATATCCATAGGCATGATAATTGGTTAGACCCAATTATCTCTTAGATTCTACATGGCACTTATGGTAGGCCATTGCGAAAGATCCAATGGAAGGTTACCTTCAGATGGGGATATTAGTGTGGAAGATCGGCACTTATTTCTTTTGATGACTCCCAGATGGGTTATTGATGTTTGAAGTCGTTATTATTTAGAGAGATGAAACTTTGGGAAAGATGTCACTACACTGGAGGTGAGTGCGTAAGTTAACTAGGAAGTTTTTATTGAGCTTAAACCCCTGATGTAACGAATGGTGAATCTACCCTGAAGCGTTTATGTGGTAGGGGTATCGATCTCTTCGGGAATCCCTCCTCACTGCAGCTCTGTTTCCAGAGTACAATCTGCCGATGTCAAGCAAACCATACCCGTGGAAGGATGAATACCGTAATATTCCTTGGTCTGGCGAAAAATGAAGAAGTACTGACAGACTACCAATGAACTCACAATAAATCTACACACCTGAGGTCCGCACAGCAATGACTGTACCGGCGTCACTGCTACTTACTGATGCCCGATAGGCCTCTGGGGTGATCAAGGCACTCAATCTCCGTGCCAAAAATTGCATCCATCCACCAAAATGGTGCAAAGTTTCCCCACCTCCTAGGCTTTCCTCTGAGGTCTACTGCGCTTTGGACCTGCCCCGCTCCACCACCAACCTCATGATGCAAGTCATGTCTCTTAAGCAGATTCCACCGCGGTATAGTTTTTTGCGACGCTCCTGATCGCCCCCAAGGTATATTGATGCTTCCTGATTCGCATCCGTCCGTCAGCTTACTCTGGCCAACATTGCCGTCGATTTCCTTAATCCGGACAGGCTCCACTCCCCCGTGCACAACAACCGACCAAAATAAAACTCCGGACCACAAAATGTACCACTCGACTACATGGACTCCCTTAGTAACCCAGGGGAATCCAAAGTAGCCCAACCACGAGAAAGTCCCCGTTGCTGATCCTAGTCGTATATCTGTATATTTCCAAAACCACCCCATTCCCGCTAGAGGTGCCCAAATAGCCATCCAATTCATCAAGACCGCCTCCAACGGATGGACATAGTGAGCTGCAAGAGCGTTAGACTCCCGGTATTTATGATGCATGCTGTGAATATGCTTATAAATAGCGGGGGATGTATGGAATTTGCGGTGCACAAGGTATGTCAAAAAGTCGCCAAGTAGAACAGCAAAGATGGTATCGGCTGCTATTTTAGCGAGACTGGGAAAATTAACCGCAGAGTGTGTAAATGGTGAAGGTACAAGGGCAAGTACAAGGGCATAGGCTAAAATGATAAAGATGTGATTGAGGAGAACGGTGTTTAGCATTCTCCGGGTGGTGATATTGTGTGATGATGATGATGATGATGATGATGAATTTGAAGGTTTCGAGTGCGGGATTCGGCGGTACCGGAATGGTAACCACGTTGGTTTTGGAGGCGGATCGTCAGGGGAAGAATCGGGAAGATATGCGCGTAGACAGAATAAAATAGCCCCCGGAACGTAATAGAAGAGGAGCTGTACCTCCAGAGTACCGAGGAGTTCGGTACCTTGGGCAGTCAGCCCGAGGACTACACAGATGTAGTCATTGAGGGCAATTATGTGTCGCAGGTATATCAAGGCGGCTATAGGTATTGCAAGGAGGACGGTGGTAATTGTGAGAAATACAATCTGCGGTTGCATCGTAATAGGGAGGTGAGGTGCACTGGTAGGTAATTGGAGCTCCCTAGTTCTCTACGCCGGTATGCATATGTATCGGGGGGGGGTGAGGGGATACAATGCCCGTATGTCGGGGAATCTTGGCATATACAGAACCGCACTGACTATAAATTACTGGTGAAACAGGCGACAGCCCTTGGAAATACACCTGCACATGTTTTCGTTATATGCTGTGTTAGCTTTCCTTTGACTATCTATTTCTCTGGAACACAGAAATGGAGCAAGTAATTAGAAATGAATTACATTTTTGGCTCAACTACACTGGTGGCCATACCCGTACTGGTACCTTAGCCTGAAATTATCTAATAATAAAACTACAATACGTGCCTACTATTGCAATTATTCCTCCTTGATAACAGGATTATTATATAGTAATAATGGATTCAATACAGTTAGATTTCCCATTGCTATCGAATCTACTCACCTGGTCTGCCAAGATATCATAGTCACGTGTACTCCGTACCTCAGTCTCCTTAGTCACTCTGCAGCATCTCGTGTCTCGGCACCCCAACGACTCCCGCCTCCTCCACACTCACGACTGTGCATCTCCGGGGGAGCTCGTTATCATCTTCTCACTTTTAAAATGACATGCGTTGCCTAATACTGATTGTTAAACTTATATTGTATCATCTCGTATCTGAAGTGAACGTTCTTTGCACTTTTGACTTTTGTGTCAGTCCTGTCAGCTACAGGTTTCGGTCTGGCTGCTCCCATGGGCTTGGTCCACGTGATGGCAAGTACACATAGCAGGCATGCTTCCCTCCCAAACGACGATATCTTACAGGACAAGAATATACCCGCTCAACCCTCAGATCCACCAGTTACATTAGCTCTTTGCCCTGAAAAGAGGGCCGCCTCCCCTGAGGTTCCACCGCCCATAGGAGCAGTGCAAAGTGTACCAACAACATACCCTGTTTTTTTGCCATCGCTCGACACATATAAAACGCAAGGCATGCAGCATACTCCTTTCGCTCCTCTCCATGCACGTTGGTTCCACAGGGAAACGACACCGCCTCGCCTCACAGGTGGTGCCTCTCCTAAAAGAGGAATTGAATGGACGATGGTTTTCCTATGGGAATTTCTTCACGGACTTTGTACATCATGAGCCATGGGCCTTAAGTGATACCAAGCTGTCGATTTCCTGGCACTTCTATGCCGGGATACACAGACTAGAGGCATCGCTTATGATTCAACAAGCGATAGTTATTGCTATATGCCACCAGGTTTTGCAGACACAGTGTTCTCGGCCTAGTTCTGTGATTTGGGGAATGCCATTCTTCGCGTGTCCCAGGCTACCTAATGCCAGTTTGAATAATCATTCGACTGCTACTAGTACCCTCCGTGCAACAATTCCCATGATTGGTGGCTGTTTATCGTTAGTCGACCCTACCGCACAGTGCCCAAACAAACCCATGCAGGAGAATCTTCCTGGGTCACCGGATCTAGCTCAATCCCTCTACAGGCCAGGAGGGCTTTCCTGGGTCTCGTACCGTACCTCTGCTTTGCAGGACTTGGGAAACCCTTGGATTTGTCCAGACTTTGTCCTGACTAATAACTCAATTACTCCCACCTGGAGTATTCTCTTGGTTGTGGGCGAACATCACTCTGCCGGTAAGAATGAGGATGCCGGGAAACTTCAACCCGCTTCATGCGCGGAATAGGTTTTCATTGCGCAGCCATTCCGTATGGCAACTATCGGCATCTTGACGTCAAACACGAGCACAACTCTGAGGCTTTGGAGATTTGACAGAGCTGCTGCAGTTGGCTCGCTGAAGTTGAATTATTCGTCGACTAACAGCAGTGGTTGTCTGGCCTCAGTTGTTCAATACCTGTATTCACTGGGCACAAGGCAATTACAAGCAACATGGTTCCATACCAGAAGCATCATCGAACCTACAGAGGAGGAATTCGCCATAGAGAGGGTTTTGCTCAACAAACAGCTCTTCACCGCCGGAGGGATTGTGGGTCGTGGCACCTGTGTTTAGAAAGGCACCTTGCAGAAAACTGGCAGAGTTATCATAGTAAAATATAGCTAGCAGAGCACTAAACGCACCTCTGAGGCCAAAAACTACTCTGCTGCCCTCTCGCATGATGTTGTTGGGTTACCGGAGCTGTCTCCACGATTCATATGAGGACGTTTCTACTAGCGTACGCAGAGACATAATCCCCTGCACATGTCGTGATCCTCAAAATCCTACATCGGCCAAGAAGTCCGCTGCTGACGCATACACGTCATTTGCTATGGGCTGCAATCGCTCCTTCACCCGGCTCGTGCTGGGGACAGTCGGGAAGCAAATCTCCGATTCCTCACTCTCACCACTGGACATTGCCCATAGCCTACTTGCTGGCGTCATTGCTCATGCCTCGTTATTCTTCCAAGGTGGCATTTTCCATCGAGATGTGTCAATAAACAACATCATCGCCATAACCTCCCAACTCGCTACAGTGCCTAGGACTCCTCCAACTATTCATGGGGAATTTATCTATAGCCCTAGAACGGAGCTCTATGGTTTCCTTATTGACCTTGACTATGCTGTCATTGTAGCGGAGCAAGACACATCGGGAATACCTGAGCGAACGGGAACATAGCCGTTCATTGCTATCGCTATCCTGCAAGGTACAGTGACTCAAAATATAGACATGATTTGGAAAGCTTTCTGTATGTCCTCCTGTGGGTTGCATGTTACCCAGTTGCCAACGCCAAATTATCACCAGAACCAGCACCCCCGGAGAATATCTGCCAGCGGGATCGATGGCTGCCTAATGACCCGCTAAATACCTGGGCCTCTGGGAGCGAGGCAATAGTTGCGTCGCTAAAGACGTCGAATATTGTCAGCCACGAAGATATTTTTGAGGAGTTGCTGGAGGTTTCGGCCAGGTTTTGACACATTTAAGCTTGTAGCCAGAGCAATGAGGTTGGCGCTATGGAGTTGCACGATACAGGAATTTGTACCGTAGTGAGAGAGAGGAGCGAGAGAGAGGGGGATACGGCTGGATTAGGGCAGGGCAGGAGGCAGAAGAAAAGTAGGACCCTGGATGCTGAGGACGTGAGAATTGGAGTCAGCAATTGGAAGGGCTTTTGTGAATTTAGGGGTATTTTGGAAAGGTTGGCGAATGGGTTGGAAAGGGAAGTCACCGAGAATGGGCGAACCATGTGAGGAATATTTCGTCAATAATTGAGCTTTGGGGTTAGTAGAATTGATACTGCTCTAGATGGGTCGTGCTCTAGCCATATCTTATATACTTGTATTGTTTTGATTATTAATTATTGAGGTGCTTTTTCAACAGGGAAATATTTGGATGCTAGTCCGTAGACTAGATGTGTACATGATATCATACCATTGTAATTCCATTAAAATTACACATAACTTTATATATGTATCATCACCGCCACTAGATTTATCAAACTTCAGCACACTTACCCTACCTTACGTATATATCGTCCGCATGTACTGCCAGGGTATGTAGGGTAGGGGAGTCCATCATGCAACGTATTTGAAAATAAAGTAAAAGCTAGGGATACACTGCCATCGTCAAATACTATACTGCGTCCCATTCATCACCATCCTCCTCTTGGATCCATATGGGACGATCTAGGTCCTCCCAATCCTTCGCACTTTACATGACTTCCCGATTTTATGGAGCCATTGTTTCTGGGTTCCTTTGTCAGTTCTCAGCCATGTGTATGCTAAGTTGAAGTTCCAGTGTTCTCAACCGGCCAGGCCGCCGACCAGGCCGCCTGGAGCCTGGCCTGGGGGCCGAGGTCTGTGCGGGCCTGAAACCGCCTGGGGCGGCCCCGGCCTGACTTTGAGAAGGCCTGAATAGCCTGGACCGGCCCCAGGCTGGCCCAGGCTATTCAGGCCGTAAACAGGCCGTCCAGGCTATTCAGGCTATTCAGGCGGCCTGCCTTATTCAGGCCGCCTGGACCGGCCCAGGCCTTCATATCAGGCCGGCCTGCCTTAGAGTGGCCCAGGCCGGCCTGGCCTGGCCTGTTGAGAACACTGAATTATTATTATTATTATGGCAACAGAGCTGCAAACTCGTGATGATTCTGAATGAGGCAGTTCGATCTATACATATTACCCAATGTGGGAATCTCCACTACGCACATGGAATTTTGCCCTCTGTACACCTGTATATATCGTGGCCAACGCAGCTTAGAAGGTGGGGCCATCGGGAGGTAGGCACAGCTATCTTCGTCCACTTTTGTCCAGTATGCTCACCCTGCTACCCTAGGTCCGATGGTACGGAGGGCATATCACCCATGTCCTGTCGTACCAGCCACGGATTTTTTTTTTTTTTTTTTAAATACTTAGTACTCCTATGCAGCCCCGTTAGGGGGGCTATGAGGAGCCACACGGAAGCCCGGTGGATTCAAGGGAGAGGCAAGTTAATCTGCCAACCCCGCGCAAACTAAATACAAGAAGTTGGAAGAGGCCCCATGCTGTCATTAACGGACTAGCCGATGACCCGAAGGCCTGACTGGGTCTCGACCATAGCTGTATGGACAAGAAGAACTCGCACGTACTGAAAGGACTAACTGGTGGGCCAAAGGGAAATATAACATGTGAACTAGAATGAGACATGTGAACTGGAATAAGGAGACTCGTAAAATCGTGAATAACTTCTTCTGGGACTGTCGACCCAATCCCCTTAGGTGAACTCGCGGAATAACAAACCGAAGAAAACCTCCGTGGCCTCAAATACCTCTTCACCCTCTTTTCTCCAATCCGGCTTGTCGAGCTCTTCCCAGCTGCTCTTCTCCCCTAAGAGGACTCTGCGGGGGCGGTCGAAGCGTGGGCATTGGAAAACAATGTGTTCTCCTGTTTCGGTGGGATGTCCGCATGTGCATCCTGCTGAGTTCGCCTTGCCTATGTGGTGGAGCCAGCTCTTCTGTGGGCCTCTGTTAGTCCGTAGCCAAGTGTAGGCCGATAGGGCTTGCCGGTTCCATTCCACTCTTCTGATCCCATAACTGGCTCTGGTTCTCGCCACCTTGCAGGTGGCTCTGGAGGATGTACGGAGCCCCCCTTCTGTTACCATGCGTAACTGGCCTGTAAAGTCCCCCAAATGTGACTGTAGGTTTGCGATCCGGTCTGCCTTCTCATTGCCTGGGATGCCTAGGTGGCCCCTGACCCAAGATATTTGCGTGTCCCTGTGTGGATTGCCTGTCAAGAGGGACTTGATTCTCTTTTCGATGCCTGATCTGGGGGGGAAACCTAAACTCATGTTGCGGACTGTTTGGATCGCTGCTTGGGAGTCTGACAAGATAGCCAACATGTCCGAGTCTTCCTTGTGGAGAGCTAGTTGCATAGCGAACATTTCGCTATCCGCTACTGTGGCCTGGTCTCCTAAAAAGCCTCCGTAGTCCTCGGGGTTACCTCCTGTCCGGTCCTCGCTGTGGACACCACTTGCTACTATACCTTTCCGTCCGGTGCCATCCGTGTAATAGGTCCTCCAGCCTTCTTCCTGGATAGAACCTATTCCCGCTGCCCAGGGGCCCAGTTGCTTGGAGGACTCGGTCCTATTCTCTGTAAATTAATGGGAAGGTTGTTGTATCCTCTATTTCGCCCCATGATAGCTCGTGTAGGTCTGCTCCACTTATGAAGAAGGCTCCTGAGATTGGAGTCCTCATTCGGTGTGGGTCATTACTGATTTGTCATAATGTATCCCCTTCAATGTAGGCTTTTATCTGCCGGTCACCTGTCCTAATTGCTCTTGCGGCCCAGCAGCGCTTCATGTCCTCTATTTTGTCCTGTAGGGGCTCGACATTGGAGATCCAGCCTAACGCCTAGTGGCTCGAGCTGTGATATCCTCCTGTGATTTTCCGTAAAGCTTGGTACTCCAGGTGTCGCATTGGTGATAAGAGCTGCTGGTGTTGCAGATTCCATAGCTCTACTCCCTACGTAAAGATGCTTTATATGCATCTGGTGTATAGGGATCTTAAAGCCAATAGACTCATGCCTCCGTTCTGGTTGCCTAGGCTCATTAGAACCTTTAATACGCTTGCTGCCTTAGAGGTCCTTTGTCTGATGTGGGTCTTCCATGAGAAGTTGCTCAATACCATGATTCCCAGAGTTTGGCAGTGTTTTACTTTGCCTTTATTATAGAAGTCTAATCTAGACTCTTTACTTGTATCCCATTGGAGTTCGTCCTCTTCTGCTACTATCTCGAGTGTATTATTAAGTTGTTTGACCAACTTGTCATGTGCCTTAGTACTAAGACTGCTAATTATTAAGGGGTTAATATTGTCAACATATAAGAATAGCTGAATATTGTAGGATAAGGGTTTTGCAATCTTTGCTGCTAATGTCTTTGTTTCTACATTTCTAGGGGTGGTTGTTTATTGGATGCCTAAGTAAGATACTATTGCCTTTTTAAGAGTATTACCTATATTTATGAGTTATAAGACTGGTGAGAGAAAGTTGCCTTAGGGGACTCTCTGGTTTATACAACCTTTATCTCTTGTCTAGCTATCCTAAAGGATAAGGAAGGAGCAAAGTTGTAGAAATCTATTGATGAACTGAATTATCCTGTATAATGTATAGGTATTTTAGAAGATGTTTAAAACTTTGTTGGTTCTTACATTATTAAATATGGAGACTATATCTTTACCTAGTAGAGTAGCCTTATTGCCCTCTTATATTGCCTTTTCTACTATTGAGATTGTTAGCATCATTATATCCATAGCTGATCTGCCTTTTCATAAGCTATAGTATAGAGAGTAGAAGAGTCTAGTTAGGTATTGTAGTTTATTAGCTATTAACTTCTCTAAGAGTTTGCTAACTATATTAAATAAGACTATTAGTCTCTATCCTTTGACTTTTGAGTAATTTTTTTCTAGTTTTAGTATCATAATTATAGAGAAGTTTCTTTATAATTTCAGAGCTACTCTTGTACCCTCTATTACTCTAGCTATATCATTGATAAGTACTATACCTAGCTATATATCCTTGATTAGTTTGATAAGATGGTAGGAAATAAGATTTAAGCTTGAAGCTAAGGAATTTAATATTTTATTTAAAGCTTATAGTACTTTGTGTATTATTAACTATTTTGTAGCCTAATAACCTATTAGGAATTTAATAATTGTTATAGTGGTATTAGGTATAGTGGGTTGTTTTTTAACTATTAGGTAGTATTTCTGAAAGACTTATAGCTTATCTTAATCATTTAAAAGAGGCTTCTTTTCTTTATTAACTAAGTCTCCTATTATTAAAGTGAACTTGAATAGATCCTTTACTATTTTGGTGATATCCTATAAGTGTCTTTGGCCTTGCTCTTTTAGAAACTTCTTCTAGTATATTTGTTTCTTTTTCCTCACTAGTTTTTTAAACCCATACTTCTCTTCTTAGTAGTATTTACCTTCTTTCTTACTTGCCTGTCTTATTTTTTCTAACTAAAACTATACCTTTAAGTTCCACCACTTTTTACTATATTGTAATACTTGTTTTATAATAAAGTATTCCTAAACTAACTTTTTTAGACTCTTAAATGCTTTTTCAAAGTAGATAGATATGGTATATACTTTCTTTTTATTCCTCTCTAGATATTTATCCTACCAATTCTAGTTAATACTTGTATATTATCAAACTTCTAGTATGTTAGCATAGGTATAACTTGAGATGATAGTATAATTAGAGCCAATCTATAAGAGAAGTAGGTAGAATTCTTCTTAGGAAATGTTAGCACTCTTGAAGACTAGATCTAGGAGACTTTTGCTAAAACTCTATTAAAATAAGCATATATAGTAGTAGACTATTTAAGTAAGCTAGTTAGAATCTATCTAATCTTGTACTATATATCTACAATTTATTAACTAGCCTTCCTATAATAGATGATATGAATTAAAATCTATTATTATTAGTAAGTAGGTATCGATTAATATTTTATTGAGATCTGACTCAAATACTGTAGTTGAGTTTTTCTTATTGAAATATATTACTATTACTGTTATTAAGCCAAGTTTTGTTCAAATAATATTGTAGCTAATATTCTAGCAAGAGGCTTTAGAATATTTGTTAGCTATGTATAGAGGACTCTAGATTCAAACATACTAGATACAAGTATATATTAGTTACAAGCATATATTTACTAGTTCTATATAGTAAATAAGTATATTTTGGATACAAGAATATTCTTATTTTTTCTGCTTAGTTACTATATATATGCTTGTATTAAGAGAAGCTCTAAACTATAAATAGGTACTTATTAATATAAAAACACTCTAACTAGACTAAAATCATCTTATAATATTATATCTTTAAAGACAATATATATAACTATATATTATAACAATAATAATAGTGTTTTCTTCTAAACCTTCTAATATTCAGTAGTATTAGGAATGATTGGAGCTTAAGTATTAAGCCATAAAGACATATACCAAAGAAAATCTACAGAAAATCTTAAGTCGACTTGAGGATATATAGCTCTTATATATATTAAAGGATTACTTTTATTTTCTCTTCAAGCTAATCTAGTAGCTAATATTAGGAAGCTATAAAATATTCTATAGTAAGAGAAAAAATATATAAAGACTTTAGAAATTTAATAAAAGATCAATCACTTTCTAGTACCTTCAGAGAGTACTCCTACTACCTCCTCTCCTTAATATTCTAGCCTTTATAATTACTCTTATTTAGCTATTTGTTGTTTGTATACTCTATTTATATTGGTAAGTCTATTCTATAATATCTCCTATTGCTAGATAGTGCTATTCTATAGTTACTTATTTTCTTTTGCTATAAGTATATATTGGTTACAAGTATACTTTTCTTAATCTAAACAATATACTTGTATATCAGGAAAGATTTTAATTTCAAAAAGTTTGCCTCCTCATAGCATTAAGTAGTATTGAGTAGCATCTAGTAGCAATAAGTGGCATTTAGTAGCATCCAGATGTCTTCAGTGGCATTTAAGAAATATGTTTCAGGATTTGTTTAGATACTACTAGAGATACCTAAATGCTACTAAATGCCACTCAATGCCACTCAATGCCACTCGATACTACCTGATGCTATTAAAAGGCATAAGAGCCATTCTAAAAATCTTTCCTAATATATCGAGAGTCCTCTATATCCTATAATCCTCCTATATTTATAAAGGGTAAAAATGCACCTAAAACTTAGGTAGTTGGTTATTTGTTGACCTTCTGGAGTCTTATAGATGATTAGTTCTTCTATGAATATGATATTTGCCTCCTTGTTACTTTCAAAGATAGTATAGGTATTAGTCCTGCTATTATTAATATTATAATAAGAAATAAGAAACCTCCCCTTTCTTCCTTTATAAGTTTTGAAGGATCTAAAATTCATTAGTTAGTTGTTTTCTTTTATAGGTTTAGTTGTTAGTATATCTTATATTATTAAACTTCTCATTATTAATGCAGCAAAAGCAGGCTTCTACCTTATAGTTATTGAAGTTGTAGTATGTATAGTAGGTCTTATTTGCAATTAGGAGTGAACTATATATTGGTCATAGTTCTAAGACTATGTAGCCTAGTAAGTCTATATGGAAAGCTTTGTCTTTATATCTTTCAAAAATAAAGAAATAGCCTTCTTTTGGAATTAGGATCAGGAGTGGTAAGTCCAAATTAATAAGGTCTTTCTTATATACTAAGAACTTTAGGAAGCATGATTTCTCTTTATAGCTATAATCTCTGTATTTGTTTCTTACTAGCTACTAGGTGAACAGACTACTAAAGATATACCTAGTACCTATATAATCTGATCTGCTTTATTCTAGGCTCATTTTTCTCTCTTGGTTGATAGCACTAGGATAACTAACTCGATTATATCATAGTTAATTAATACTATCTTATTATCTAGATATTGTATTACTATATAATATATTTCTCTCTTCAAGGTCACTACTATACAAATTAGTTTCTCATTTGAAATATTTAGAGGATGCATGATTGTAATCTCTCTTTTAGCTAGGTAGAATTTAAACCTCTCAACTTTAACTACTTTGATTACTCTCTATACTACTTTATCTGACTTTGTATTAAAGTACTATATGAAGCTGTTTATCTATATACTTCTACTTGGTAGCTTTATATATTTACTAATTAGAACTTGGCTAGTGGTATCTTGATGGTATAGGATAATGGTAATATTAGAGCATTTCTTTAGGCTTTTTTTTCCCTCTTTATAAGGATATATTCTTTTAGCCTATTCCTTTATAGTATTAGTATTAGGGGCTATCATAGTATTAGAGCCTTGGATAGGTTCAACTGATATAGATGTTGTTTTATTATATAAGTAGGAGGGGTTTCTCAGTGATAGTAGAATGTATCTTTGAATAGGATTGCTATATCGGATCTTAGGCAAGGGTAAGTCCTCCTTGACTACCTGTATTATTACCTTTCTATTTCTAGTTGTTATCTTAAAGGGGCCTTTATCTTTTCTGTAGCTAGGGAAGCCCTAAATCTTATCTTTGATATAATCTCAATACTCGAAGTCACTGGTTATCATCTTTACATTTGAGTCTTATTCTATAAGTTCTTCTAAAACTTGCCTGCACCTAGCTGTATGCCTTAAAGAACTTAACCTAGCCTCAATAATTCTTTTGAAGTTTGAAGAAAGCTCTTTTTTAGCTACTCTGTTAAATACTCTTTTCTAATAAATATTAAATTTAGTTCCTAAGAGCTTCTCTACATCAGGAAAGAAATTTTGGCGTCTGGACGCCCTGCAGAGGCGTCTGGACGCCACCGTTTTTTACTCTGCCCCATGTGGCGTCCCGGGCACCCCGAACATGCCCTTCCGCCCAGTTGCCTCCCAGGGCAACCTGTATATGAGCAAGAAATACATGGCATCCTGACGCCAACCTTCTCCACCTCGCTTCCCCCGACACCAGGTGTTCAGCTCCTCTGCGTCAGGACGCCCGGCACCCGCTACCCTGCCTCTGGAGGCCAGCTGCCCACCTTCCCTGCCTCGGGGCACCAGGTGTCTAACTTCCTTGCCTCCGGGCGCCAGGCGTCCACCTTCCCTGCCTCTGTTGGCCAGGCCAAATATGCCCCACGGGCCGAACCCGGCTCGGGAATACCCGCTGCGGTGGGCAGGTTCAACCCCACCCATTGCGAGTTCCCTGGGTCCCCAACCATGCCTTAGTTATTGTGTTTAGAACGGGTTGGCCTTTAGCTTCCCTAAAATACAGGCCAGCCCTGTGCTATCAAGCGTACACATAACTGAGGGCGCACCTGCAAACAAGGATAATAAATGACAATTGTATTTGGAAATCTTTATATACATAAACACGCATCCCATCCACCTCCCCATGTGACTCGTCAACCCCAGCCCATACCACCTCCCCCGACGTAGACCCGCGGAGATAATTCAACGATGCCCTAGACTTACTTCGCTCCTGGCAAATACGGCTAATACTGCGCATGGCGGTATATCGAAGCGAAGGGATGGTAGAGTTGATATCGGAGGCAAGGCATTGGCGAGTTCATTGGCGAGTTCGGAGGCAAGGCATTGGCGACTTCGGAGGCAAGGCATTGTCGAGTTCGGAGGCAAGGCATTGGCGACTTCGCAGGCAAGGCATTGGCGACTTCGCAGGCAAGGCATTGGCGACTTCGCAGGCAAGGCATTGGCGACTTCGCAGGCAAGGCATTGGCGATTTCGGAGGCAAGGCATTGTCGAGTTCGGAGGCAAGGCATTGGCGACTTCGGAGGCAAGGCATTGGCGACTTCGCAGGCAAGGCATTGGGGACTTCGCAGGCAAGGCATTGGCGACTTCGGAGGCAAGGCATTGGCGAGTTCGGAGGCAAGGCATTGTCGAGTTCGGAGGCAAGGCATTGGCGAGTTCGGAGGCAAGGCATTGGCGAGTTCGGAGGCAAGGCATTGGCGAGTTCGGAGGCAAGGCATTGGCGACTTCGGAGGCAAGGCAGTCCTCATATTTGCTGTATAGCCTAGATAATCCCGTCAAACCTGTCAGTTATGCTCGCACATCTCGGAGGCCTGCCAATGCTCTCACCTATATCAGCTGAACTTACGCGCTCGTTGGAAGAACCCTATGAGCTCGGTTAGCTGTGCGTACACATATCGGAGGCCTGGCAATGCTCTCACCTTTAACAACTGAACTTGCTTGCTGGTAGAAGAACCATATTAGCTAGGTCAGCTATGCGTGTATATATCGGAGGCCTGGCAGAGTGCTCTCATCTCGCTCGTAGTTCTAGAGGTTTGTAGACTTGTGTTGGGGATAAAATCCGAATGCCCTTGGGAATATTGAGAAGTGTGCCCGCGCCAGCCGCCGTATTATTGTAGTTGGGATGGCCGGGAAACTTGGCGTATGCTGATCCACTCGACTGGGTATGATCAACCCCTCTTGGCAGCCCGCGGCTCGGGAATGCCTGGTAACTCGAGCTAGTGTTGTCTCGCAGCCAACCCGGCGCTATGCCTGTGCAGGCAATAGTCATATTTGGCTTCGAATAGTTTGGTAGGGACGGAGCTCCTCCATTCGCCAGCTCCACATACTATGTCATGTATTCGCCGCGAGAAACTCATGCTTTTGAGGCACATATATATATATATATATATGCGAGAAACGCAGGTTGTTGATGCTTATATGTATATATGCGAGAAACTCATGCATTAGAGGCTTCTTTATATATGCGAGAAACTCATGCTTTTGAAGCACATATATATGTATATATATACGAGAAACTCATGCTTTTGAGGCACACATATATATATATCTATATATGCGAGAAACTCATGCTTTAGAGGCTTCTTTATATATCCGAGAAACTCATGCTTTTGAGACACATATATATATATATGTTTACAGCATGCCTTCCTACAATATATACCAGCGGCGTATACATGGACGCATAGCGAGGTTGCGACTGGATCCGTCCCTACCAAAGTACGCAGGCTTTGGGACAACGAAGCCAAATATGACTATTGCCTGCACAGGCATAGCGCCGGGTTGGCTGCGAGACAACACTAGCTCGAGTTACCAGGCATTCCCGAGCCGCGGGCTGCCAAGAGGGGTTGATCATACCCAGTCGAGTGGATCAGCATACGCCAAGTTTCCCGGCCATCCCAACTACAATAATACGGCGGCTGGCGCGGGCACACTTCTCAATATTCCCAAGGGCATTCGGATTTTATCCCCAACACAAGTCTACAAACCTCTAGAACTACGAGCGAGATGAGAGCACTCTGCCAGGCCTCCGATATATACACGCATAGCTGACCTAGCTAATATGGTTCTTCTACCAGCAAGCAAGTTCAGTTGTTAAAGGTGAGAGCATTGCCAGGCCTCCGATATGTGTACGCACAGCTAACCGAGCTCATAGGGTTCTTCCAACGAGCGCGTAAGTTCAGCTGATATAGGTGAGAGCATTGGCAGGCCTCCGAGATGTGCGAGCATAACTGACAGGTTTGACGGGATTATCTAGGCTATACAGCAAATATGAGGACTGCCTTGCCTCCGAAGTCGCCAATGCCTTGCCTCCGAACTCGCCAATGCCTTGCCTCCGAACTCGCCAATGCCTTGCCTCCGAACTCGCCAATGCCTTGCCTCCGAACTCGACAATGCCTTGCCTCCGAACTCGCCAATGCCTTGCCTCCGAAGTCGCCAATGCCTTGCCTGCGAAGTCCCCAATGCCTTGCCTGCGAAGTCGCCAATGCCTTGCCTCCGAAGTCGCCAATGCCTTGCCTCCGAAGTCGCCAATGCCTTGCCTCCGAACTCGACAATGCCTTGCCTCCGAACTCGACAATGCCTTGCCTCCGAACTCGCCAATGCCTTGCCTGCGAAGTCCCCAATGCCTTGCCTGCGAAGTCGCCAATGCCTTGCCTCCGAAGTCGCCAATGCCTTGCCTCCGAAGTCGCCAATGCCTTGCCTCCGAAGTCGCCAATGCCTTGCCTCCGAACTCGCCAATGCCTTGCCTGCGAAGTCCCCAATGCCTTGCCTGCGAAGTCGCCAATGCCTTGCCTCCGAACTCGACAATGCCTTGCCTCCGAAATCGCCAATGCCTTGCCTGCGAAGTCGCCAATGCCTTGCCTGCGAAGTCGCCAATGCCTTGCCTGCGAAGTCGCCAATGCCTTGCCTGCGAAGTCGCCAATGCCTTGCCTCCGAACTCGACAATGCCTTGCCTCCGAAGTCGCCAATGCCTTGCCTCCGAACTCGCCAATGAACTCGCCAATGCCTTGCCTCCGATATCAACTCTACCATCCCTTCGCTTCGATATACCGCCATGCGCAGTATTAGCCGTATTTGCCAGGAGCGAAGTAAGTCTAGGGCATCGTTGAATTATCTCCGCGGGTCTACGTCGGGGGAGGTGGTATGGGCTGGGGTTGACGAGTCACATGGGGAGGTGGATGGGATGCGTGTTTATGTATATAAAGATTTCCAAATACAATTGTCATTTATTATCCTTGTTTGCAGGTGCGCCCTCAGTTATGTGTACGCTTGATAGCACAGGGCTGGCCTGTATTTTAGGGAAGCTAAAGGCCAACCCGTTCTAAACACAATAACTAAGGCATGGTTGGGGACCCAGGGAACTCGCAATGGGTGGGGTTGAACCTGCCCACCGCAGCGGGTATTCCCGAGCCGGGTTCGGCCCGTGGGGCATATTTGGCCTGGCCAACAGAGGCAGGGAAGGTGGACGCCTGGCGCCCGGAGGCAAGGAAGTTAGACACCTGGTGCCCCGAGGCAGGGAAGGTGGGCAGCTGGCCTCCAGAGGCAGGGTAGCGGGTGCCGGGCGTCCTGACGCAGAGGAGCTGAACACCTGGTGCCTAGAGGCAGCGAAGGCGTCAGGGCGCAAGGACTCGGGAGGTACGGCGTCAGGAGGACGGGTGTCCCGACGGTGGCCCACCAGCTTGTCAGTTTGCCTTTTGGGCGCCTGTGGCGTCAGCGGCACGAAAGGCAAACTATTTTCTTTTCTGATGTACTTCTTCTTCTATATCAGACTCCTAATCTAGCTTTAAAAGACTTGCAATAGGTAGATATTCAAATGGAACTTATTTACATCTTAAAAGGTATACTAGGGCTACTTAGTAATCAACCACTTCTACTTTCTTTACTGACAATTCCTTCTTAATTTGGTTGACTAAATTATTATAATTGTATAGTATCTTAGGTGAGTTAATATCTAAATTGGACCTTCTCGAAATTTTTAGCTTGTTCTTGCTAGAGTATAGTTTCTTTCTTGAGGTAAGGTAGGCTCTAGTCTTAGTATGTTCTATACTTGCTGGGTTATTGTACTTTATTAGTGAGTTCATTCCTCTTAGAGGTAATATATTATCTACTATTATAACCTTTATTGCTAGAGTTGTAGTAGGGGGGACAGGTGCCTTCTTCTCTATTCTATCTGATTGTATTTTTAGAACTGAATTCTTCAATACTAGGAGTGGTGTATTGGGAGCTAGCTCACTAGAGGTATATACCTTTAATATAACTTCTGAGGTAACCTTTTTACCCTTCTTTTTTTTATTTTTTTCCATTTGAGTTTATAGAGAAAATTGTAGTATTGTTGGTCTAGTTAGGGGTAGTAGTAGTAGTAAAGTTGACTCTATAGTAAGAACTCTTACACTACTACACTTCCTTAATAGGCTATTATGAGTATACTAGCTATAGTTGAAAGAGGAATTTTTAGTTTCTTTGTTATTAGCTATAGTCCTATTAGCTATTATAACATCCTCTTTGAGGTCTACTAAGATTATACTAATTGAGAGTGGAGTTGTAGGTAGTAGATAAGGTATTAGAGATAGTGTTAATATATTAGATATTGTATTGATATCTACAACCTTTATCTTTAGTAGTACTAGTAGGAGGTAGTAGGGTACTAGATTAGTTGCATTCTAAGTTAAGGATAGTATATATCTATATAGCTAACTAATAGGAGAAACTAAGCCTGAGGAGTATGCCTAACTAGGATAAGGGGATGGTTGTGAGCTATGTAGGCTAGAAAATAATAATATGTTTGCCTAATATAGGTATAAGGAGGAGCTTTCTAGTATTCTTTTAATAATGTTGATGTCAATATATATCCTTCCTATAGCTTTATAAAGGTTTACTCTATCTTCTGAATCCTTTATTTTGCTTACTACCCCTTCCTCTTTAATTGCTGATATCATTACATTGAAGCTCTCCAATAAGTATTTCTGTATTGAGATCAACTCTATACTTTAAGCTCTTATATACTCATTAAAAACCTTTTCTAGATTTTAATATGACCTTGTAATTTCTTTTTGAGCTGATGTTAAGATTTTGATGCTATTGTTGATAGCTATGCTCTAGGCATCAAAGTGTAATAAGATATCATTTATGATATTAACCTATATTTTATAATGTTCTTCTATTTTTTCCCTTTTCTTCTTACTTATATTAGTTAGGTATACAATACTCACTGAAACTATTTTTTTAATTGTGTCTATTAACTATATGATAGTAGAGTACTATTGTAATGAATATTTACTAGACAATATTCATTCGGTACTGTTTATACAATCTATATTTATAGGTATGGACGTTTATGTATTTCAGTTCTGCTAAGGTAAGACCTTAGAAGAGTAGGGAGATTACTATATGGGACATTCCTAAAGGGAATAGTAATTAACTAGTGTAATCTATTTTATATAATTTATGCTATCTAAGCTATGTGATCTTAATCTAATTGGAATATAGGCTTGCTTCCTCTGTATGCTTGCTTGTCTGCTTCTTGCTTTCTTATGGATTCTAGAGGGAATCCAGTAGCCTATTTATACTCCTCTGAGATCTGATAACTAAGGAAATAAATACAATAAAGGGTGGCACACCAGAAGGTAGTGCGCTGTACAAAAGAGGTTATGTAGCTATAGTAATAAGTCATATGCCTTAAATAATAGTCATGTGGCCATAGTAATGAGTCATACACTTTAAATAAAGGTCATGTGGCCATAATGAGGGTGTGCTCATATAGCAAGTTCCATGGAATTTCCTATAGCAAATTCCCTATGCTATGGATGCTTATAAAGCAGTAGGAGGTGGTAGAAGGCTAGTCCTTCAACCGAGAGGCTTAGTTACATAACATAATAGTAATATAGGAAATACAAAAGTATATAATCAATTATATAAGCAATGAAACAACATTCTCCATTACACTTCCCCGAAGGATTTTCTATCCTTACTTCTCTTGCTCTACTATATTGGTTTCTATACATCCTAAGATTTAATGTATTATTAATACATTAGCATTAATATGAATATCCTTAATGTTTCCTTGACTCATGATTCTATCTTGTTCTTGTTAGATGAAAGCTCGGGTCTTATCTCTGGTTCATGGTTCTTGTTTTCCTCTAGTCCTTAGACATCTCTTGAATGTATTTTCCATACTTCTAGTCGTCTAGAAGTCTTGGAGAATTTCAGTAGTGATATCCTTGGCATTTACCTAGGAATCATGTTTAGGAGAGTATCCTAGCCATCTGACCTTATATTGTCTTTCTCCAATTCGAGGAGCTATTCTAAATTCTAATACCTTTTGAACTTCATAATGATTATCTTGAATTGGTCCTGATTCCTAAGATTGTCTATAAGGAAACTGGATAGGATTGTTTTTGTAATAAGGTTTGAGTTTGCTGATATGAAAAGTATTATATATGAGATAGAGGTTAGGTTGACTAAATAGGTCTAGGCTATAGTTATTGCATTTCCAATTACTAGAAATAATAGGAAATGGGCCTAGCCATTTTGGTTTGAGCTTTAGTGAGACATTTGATAAGTAAATATTTTCTGAGGAAAGTATAACTTGTTGTCCGACTGAAAATTTAGCTGTCTTGGGTAGTCTTTTGTTCACTTGAGATACTTGAGTCTTTTTGATATCATATAGGTTTTTAGATGTTACCTTATGATGTTCATTCACTAGTACATATGCATTAATGGGGTATAGAAGTATTGATATGCCAAGATGTACATTAAATCCAAATAGTATGGTAAAGGGGCTATTCTGTCTAGTAGTATTATACCTAGAGTTAAGTTTTAACTGTATTTCTAGTAGTTTCTATAGCCAATCAAATCCTTCGATTTTACAGGCTCTTGCTACTTGCAAAATTTCTTTGTTTACAATTTCTGATTGTCTATCTACACGTAGATAATATATGGTAGATGGTTCCAACTTAATTTCTTTATTTCTAGCCCAATCTTGAAAATGCGTTAATATAAACAGAGTGTCACAGTCAAAAACAATACAAAAAGGGTATTCCATAGTCGGGACTACATGAGTATCAAAAGTAGCAGTACATTGTTCTGCTGTGAAATTATCTGAGACAGGAATAAGAAACTTGAATCCTGATTGTTTGTCGACAATCGTCCAAAGTCATTAAATACAAACTACATGATCTTCTTCAACAGGAATATTTGGGTACAAAATTGAATACTTAATAAACACAGGTACTAACTTAAGAAAATCTATTGATATGTCTGTCTATGGCTTGCTTGGTACATATTATGGGATTATGAGTCCAAGTGGCACCTTGTTAGAATACTTTGTCTGTTGACAAGTATTACAACTTCTGATGTAGTCCTTAGTTGGTTCTGCAAAGGACTGGCAATCATATTGGTCAGTAAGATATTTCATTATTTTTTTAATGCCACTATGAGCAGTTGCTTTATGTATATCTTTAATAACCAATTCAGATAGTTCTTACCTTCAATATTAAAGGTAGAGAGCAAGACTAATCTCTATTGTTCTTGTCAGTTCTTGATATACAAAAATCTATCTTTTCTCCTATAATCTTTATGGTCTATAAAGGTATCATACTAGTTCTTCCAGATAGGACATACTCTTATATATGATTGATATATGACTTTTATACCTGTACCTTGGTCTAGCCAATGTATAATGAAGTAGTCCTTATCATCTATCTATCCATTACTAATGTATTTCTCTTCAATGAGCTTGTTGAGGGTCAGTTCAATCCTTTTGTTGAAGTCATTGATGGTAGGTTTCTTCTCCTTGTATGTAGAAGCATTATATCCTGAGAACTTACAGAAATCACAATGCTGTCTGGAAGTCTTGGTGTCTTGAATAAAAGAGGGTGCCAGGTCTTCATCAATAGCTACTTGCTTTTTGAAACGAGTGGTAATAGTAGTAGTGTTGATTGGAATTACATTGCTACTGCTTATAGCTGGTTGTTAAGGTATATTTCATGGTTGTTGAGGGACAACAGGAGTATTCTTGATCTCCTGTTCTATTTGTTGGGTGCTTATTTGTTCAGTAGAGTTACTAAACTAAATGCTAGGTTAGAGAGAGGGTTATGTTGGCTTGTCAGTGTTCTATCTCTTTGTCCATTCCTTGATTTCATGGATAGCTTCTTTGTGGCTGAGAGCTTGTAGAGGTGGATATGCTGGTATTTATTGTACTAGTACTAGTTCCTTTTGAGACTCATTTGTAGATACAAGATATACAATATGAGTCATAAGGAATTCTTTCTCCTTCTTCAAGTTAAGAACTAAGACTGACAGGTCACAGTTCAAACTGTCATGTTTATGGTAGTTGCAAATTGTATATGTTTCAATGGTGAATACGTAGTTGTTCATGGTGTAGGAACTGCCATGATTGGGACAGTAGAAATCTCGATAAAAGGACTAGTATATCCTTTTGTATTGTTGCCAATTATTATAAGCTAGATTAATAGTGATTTCCTGTACTTCTTTAGGAGCGAGAGTGTTTTGTTGTTTGTTTTCAAAAAGGAGAGGCCTATATCTTAGTCTAAGAACTGTTAAAGGTTTATTCTTATTTGTATTAGGTACATAATTATACCTGCTAAAAACTTCTTTTGGTATAGTAGATAGAGTCTCATTGTCTGAGGACTCTTCTTCCTTCATCATATCATATTCACTTTCTTCATCCTGAATGCTCTTGAAGTATGGACAGAAGATATAGTATCCAAGTTCTTCGGCTCTTCTATGATATTTATTGAAATTGCAGTCGACATGTTTAAAATTGATAGCTCCTCGAGAAACTATATTCTTTTGAGTAGAGGTTTCTAGTGAGTAGAAAGTTTTTATAGCATTGGTAGAGATATTGCAGTTGTAGGTATAGTTGGGAGGATCGATGCTGTTGGAAATATAATCATTCTCGATGGTAGGAGTATCCAAGTATTTATGCTTTCTTGATAGAGTATCTGCTATCAAATTTTCCTTTCCTGCAGTGTACTATATGTCTATATCAAATTCTATTAGGTAATTCTACCATTACCTTAATTTCTGACTTATAAGTGTTTGAGTATGGAAGGTTACTAATAGTTTGTAGTCAGTAAGGATAGTGAACTTGTGACCTCTTAAGTATGCTTCAAAAAATTTTAATGAGTTAATCATTGCTAATAATTCCTTTTAGAAGGTAGGATAATTAAGTTGGGCTAGATTAAATTTTCTAGAGTGGAAGCATAATGGTCTGATATGTGTCAATAATCTTTGACTTATCTACAATCCTAGTCCTACATTACTAGTATTACAGACTAAATATTTGCGTTTAGTAGACTCATTATTTCAGGGTTTTAAAACATGTAGAGAATTCATGAGTTCCTTAAGTTTTTCAAATGTTGTATTATAAATATCTGTCCATTCCCATTTCTTTGTTTCTTCTTGCAGTTCTGATAGCGTGCTTATATACAATGCTAAGTCAGGAATAAATCTGCTAAGATAATTAACAATTCTGAAGAACCCTCTAGAATCCTCTTTTCATATAGGAGTTGGAAATATTAATATAGTAGTCTTCTTCTTTGGGTCTATATGTAATCCAACTGATATTAAAACATGTCCTAAGATTTCCAATCTAGGAGTAAAGAACTGGCATTTACTTCCTTTGAGATAGAATTTCTCGTCCTGTAGATGTTAAAGTACCTTCTTCTATAATTCTACATGTTTTTTATATGTTTTGGAGAATATAATAATATTATTAATATAGATGATTAAATTTTTATAGACTATGTCCTTAAAAATTTTATGCATAATACGAACCATGGTAGCTGGTGCATTACAGTCCCCTTGTTGTATAACTTTACTTCTGAAATATCCCATATGATATAAAAAGGTAGAGTGTTGCTCAGATTCTTTATTATTCCTAATATTAAAAAATCTATCAGCTAAGTTGAGCTTAGTCTAAATAAGATTCTCCACAACTAGTTCAATTGCTTTATTAATATCTGGCAATAGGGTGTGGTCTAGTTCTACAGCTAAATTATGGTTTTAATAGTCATTAACATGTTTGGCTTCTTCCAGTTTATCTTGTTTGGGAATAGTAAACATGACTACAGCATTTGTGTTATTTTCTACTCTATATATATGACCTGATGCTTCTTCTTCGACAAATTTATCATAGATTTATTGTCTAAATTGATGTTCTGAAGGTTACTATTTTGGTATCTAAGGAGCTCCGGCTTTTGGTTTGATAGAGTGATTAATCTTTCTTAGTAGCAGTAATTCCTATAGAATTGTCTTGAAAAATAATAAAGGAAACTCTATTACAAGGTTAAATTGTTTCTGTACTATAGAAACAGCTATCACGAGCTCTCTTTCTGATTTAGTATCTTCCGAGTTGCTAATATTTTCCTAATTCTCTGGTTCACTATAATCTATAACTAATTTATAGCTGACCTGTGTATATGCTGATCTTATACTATTTACTATAGTTTTAGATCCCTTTTATATACTTAGCTGGAATCAAGGAATATTTTCTAGTTGGATAGTGACTAGTTTTTGATGGGCAGGAATTATTGCTTGCACTTTGCTAAGAGTAGTTTCTTCTAGTATCATATCCTATCCAGTCAAATGAGCTACATAGAACGTTCATTCTTCTACATAACCGATCCAATCAAGTTTAATAGTACAAGCTTTGTCTATCATTCCTTTTGAGCCTTTAATTACTATACTTAATAATTTCTTCTTAATACTTCGAGTCAGTATTTTGTATAGGTGTACAAATTGAGAATTAATTAAGTCTCCTCCTTTTGTTTGGAGATCAATTAAAGCTAGTATGGGGTGTTTGTTAGCTCTAATAAATACCTTACTAAAATCTGGTACCTGTCTTGACAAGGGTCATTCCTTAATTTTATTCTTGTTGTTTTTGTTCTTGGTAGCTATTGTTATAGCTAAATCTTGTATGGCTGTATGCATGCATACCTTATTTTGTCATTTTCTACAGTCCTTGTAGGAGTGTCTAGGGTTCTAACACCATAGATATTTCTTGTTTCTAATTAATTGTATCTTTGTCTTCTGATCCAATTTTTTTATAATAGTATCCTAATCTAAGTCCTTCTATTTTTCTGTATTGGGTTTGGTGTTGAGATTGCTGCTAGGATTAGATCCTGTTTTTTATCATTGATTCTGGTCCCTATATGGACTGTGACTCTGATTTTTATTTCGAGGGTATTATTGTCCGGATGTATTTAGTATAGGTGGTGGAGCAATATCTTTCTTTGAAGCTTTATATGACTCCACTTGATACACCAGCTAATCATATGACCATTCTTCATTAATTAAGGGAATTAATGTAGCTGACATATATAGTGGCAGGTGATTAAGAAACTTTCTTCTTTTTACTTCCTGTAATATTGATTGTTTACCATCTTTGTCAATTAATTTGATTTGTATTTCAGTAAGCCAGTTGGCAAACTATTTAATTCCCATATGATGTCTGTTTTTGTATGGTATGGCTGTCTCCTATTGTTTCTACAAAATATCCTTACTAGTAGAGGGTATCAGAAAATCTCTAAGTACTAGTATAAATCTAAAGAATGTCGCATTCTTTCCTTTCTCTCTTAGGAATTGATTATAAGTAGTGAGTGTGCTTCCTTCCATTCTAAATTCAACAATTTCTAAAGCTAAAGTACCTTCCAAATCTATTTCTTTGATAACTAACTAACGTTGCATTACTATGGCTTAAGAATCAAAATATTATGAGTCTTGCCATTTTTTATCTTCTCTTCTTATTTTTTCTAGTAGATTAATCTTTATTCCTTTCAAAGCATTCATTGCTTTATAGTTACCCATTGTAACTATTCCTATTGTAGATTCCCATTGTTGGTGTTCAACCGATTTTCCTCATTTTGGTTTTCTTTTTAGAGTTTGACTTGTAACTGATAATACCTTATCAGAGTCTAAGCTATCATCTTCACTATCATTGGGGTCTCGTTCTCCTCTTTACGTTTTCTGCTTCTGCTGGTCTAGTCCTGTATCTAGATCATTATCATTTTCTGGTAATTCTATATCTTATGATAGTTAGTCTTTGTCATCTGGTTCTTTAGCTAACCCAGTCCTCCTTTCTAGTATCTCAAGTACTTGACCTTTGCCTTTTGATTGATCTTTTAGTGTTTTCAGGAACACTCCTAGAAGTTCTTTGCTAGGATTGAAAAAATTCTCTGCAGTATATACTAATTCTTCTAGATGAGTGCCACTTATTATGAATGCTATTATTTCTTCACAGTTATTTATTATCCAATTCAGTTTCCTTAAAAGTGGAACAATAGGTTTCTTTAATTTCTTACTTAAAAGTGCATTTATTTCTAAGTCTTTTTCTTTGAATGGGTAAGATATTAGCCATAAATAGTGTTTTACTATGGCTTCTATTAAAAGTCATGTATTATTAGGATGATACTGTTGGGCATGTCCTATTGAGCGAGTATATTTCATAATCTCCTCAATTGTTGGAAGATGTCTATTCCAAAATTCTTTTGGTACAAGAGGTAATGCTATACTAAAATATAGGTTGGTCCCTGTTCCACCTGGTTTTCCTATTTCTATATCTATAGGTAGATTTATTTCTCTTTCTGTATTAAGAACTACAAATTTGGTCTTTCTAGAAGTTTCTTATACTAATTTCTTTATATCTTTAGGTAACATAGTTAATCTCCTCGACCTCTTAGTCTTCTTACTAAGTTCAGATACTATTATATCTGATTTTGTCATCTATCCACAACTAAATACAGCTAGTTATATGATATAATTGTTGAGTTACTTTTCTTCTTTGGCACCTTACTGTGCTGATAGTATGGTGGCTGATGATCCTTATGATCTCCATTCGACTGATGGTTTAGTTGGCTAGGTAGCTCACTCGGTTGGTAAGGCTAGGTGTCAGAATCCTAATATTTTTTATGGTCCTGGTTTTTCTTTATCTACTGGTCTAGAATTTAGTTCTAGTTCTTCCAGCAAGAGTGTCACTTTTTCTGATTAGTATGTTGAGGTAGACATTGGGGGCGCAGAGGTATTGGTAGAGATGTCTGGGCCTAAGGAAGGTTCTGATGGAGGTAATTCTTTTTTGGAGGAAATGGCTGAAGTAGAGGCAGTGAGATTTGAGCCTTAGGATTGTGATGCTTGGTTGTATAGACTAATTATTCCTGGGACCTGGGAGGCTGGTTTTTCAATGGTGTACTAGATTTACAGGTATAGATATAATAGCAGTTACTAAGAGTGTAAGATGAGTTGTCAATCTTATTGAGAAAAGTATTGTGAATGAGGGTAAGATTGTTTAATATAGGATACCATAGCCTGTTAGAGCTTTGCTTAGCTTGCTTCTAAGTCTTTTGTTGTTGTACTACAATTAAGAGTCTGATGTCTTATTGTTGGATTTTGTTGGCTAGCTAGTTAGATAATGATATTGATTTTATATGTACACTTGTATGTCGAATTGTATACACTTATGTGAGTATAATAAAAGTATCCGAAGGTTAATCAGGCTTTGGATTTAAGAGTAAAGATTAGGTAAGTAAGTTAAAAAAAATATAATGAATATTTACTAGACAGTATTTATTCAGTACTATTTATACAATCTATATCCATAGGCACAGACGTTTGTGTATTTTGGTTCTGCTGAGGTAAGACCTCAAAAGAGTAGGGAGATTACTATATGGGACATTCCTAAAGGGAACAGTAATTAACTGGTATAATCTATCTTATATAATTTATACTATCTAAGCTATATGATTTTGATCTAATCGGAATATAAGCTTGCTTACTCTGTATGCTTGCTTGTCTACTTCTTGCTTTCTTATAGATTCCAGAGGGAATCCAGTAGCCTATTTATACTCCTTGAGATCTGATGACTAAGGAAATAAATACAATAAAGGGTAGTACACCAGAAGGTAGTATGCTATATAAAAGAGGTCATGTGGCCATAGTAATAAGTCACACACCTTAAACAATAGTCATGTAGCCATAGTAATAAGTCACACACCTTAAACAAAAGTTATGCGGCCATAATAAGGGTGTGCTCATATGGTAAGTTCCCTGGAATTTCTAATGGCAAATTCCACATACTATGGATGTTTATAAAATAGTAGGAGGTGGTAGAAGGCTAGTCCTTCAACCAAGAGGCTTAGTTACATAACATAGTAGTAATATAGGAAATACAAAAGTATATAATCAATTATATAAGCAATAAAACAATGTTCTCTATTACAACTGTGACTATAGGGTTGAGTTATGATAGTTGGTTAGTTAAGTGATACTATGACTATAGGGTTGAGTTATAACAATTAGTTAGCTAGGTAAAATAGTATATTGATATCTAATGTTATTGGCTTAGGGCTTGTGTGAGAATGAAAAATTCCCTAATAGGTTATAAATAATATGATCTAGACTGTGTTTTCCTATATAGCAAAAACACTGAAATATAGTGTAGGCCAGAAGAATTATATAGTATTATAAGTTTTTAGAACTTTGAAGCTAAGAAAAGGTATGGAAATATAGACTTAAGAATATAAAATTGGAATATTATGTACTTGGCCTCTAGCTCTATTTGATAGACTTATTTTAGTACCTAGAGGCCTTTAGTATGTAAAGATATGAATAGATCTATACTTTTTGTACTTGGAATAAGGTGTTTAAAGAAGATAAAGACAAGAATATACTAGCTATATATAGGGAAAACAATTATTGAGGTAAAATCAAATAATAACTATTTTTAAAGTTAGGAAGCTTACTATATATAACTTCAGCTTGTAAGTCTACTCAATAGATAACTTTTTTATTTTTTTTTTTATTTTTAATAAAATATACCTACAGGTAAGGGACAAAAAAATTAGAAAAAAAAAAAGCAAGGATGAGGGAGAAAGAAAGGGAAAAAAATCTTTGAATATTTTTCTTTATTAAAGGTTTTTTTCTTCTCCCTTAACTAATTATTTATTAGTTAGTATTTCATGCCAAATCTCTTTAGTGGGCCTAAAGAGAAATCTATTTAGATATTTTCTTTGTAAAATAATTTTTTTTCTACTCTTGCCTAATTAATTGTTAGTCTATATCTTATATCAAATCCTTTTAATGCTTAGCTTACATGAGGTACTTGCAAAACTTCCAAAAAAAAAATTTAGATATTTTTCTTCTAAAGTGATTTTTCTTTCCCTTTATAATAGATAGATTATTAGTCTATATTTTATATCAAATCTCTTTAGTGTTAAGCTTATATATAGTATTAGTAGGCTCCAAAAAATATTCTTCAAATTTTTTTTCACAAGAGGTTTTTTAGGTATAAGTGGCCCAGAACATATATCAATTATTATTCTGACTATATAGATAAACCTCTATAATAGTATCTATATCTTTTAAATAAATGTTTTTTTAGTTTTCCTTATTTCAGAATATTATAGAATATCTTAGAATAATAGATTTATTATAGTAAAATATAATTTCATACTCTAATATATATCTATACCAATACTATAATGTCTATATTTGACCTATAATTATTCTAATATATCTTCTATTAGCTAGCTAGTATCTACTAATAGCCTACTTATAAACTACAACTTCTGTACTAAATTATAGCTTTGTTTCTCAAGTTTATTCTAGGAATACAAGCTTTCTAGTATATAGATACTTTAGTTTATAAACTAGAATATGATACTAGTATATTATAACTTGTATTTTACTTAATATTAATATATATATTGATAGATATAGATTGTTTCTAAGACAAAAAAACAAATAAAAACTACTAGTACTCATAATAATAATAAAACTTAATCTAACAAGAGAGATTACTATACTATAGTAGATTTCTAGTAAAAAAAACTCTAAAAACCAGCCAAAAAAAATAAATACCTTATATAAACTTAAAATGATTAACTAACTAAACTAACTCTAAATAATAACACTAGTATCTCCGATTCCACGCTAGCATCTCCGGATTCGGAGCTGAATTAGAGTCAATTTCGGAGGTGTTTACTACCAGACTCTTAGCTGGCGCAGCAGAAATCATACCGTTAAAAATTAAAGGCAACCAAACCTTTGGATAGTTTATTATTTTTCTTATTATTTCTTTTTTAAAAAAAAATCTCATTACTTCGATCTCTTATTTTCGTTGGATTCCACGTCTGCATGCCAAGCACGACAAAAAAATCCAAATATCAATTTCGCGCTTCAACACGCCCCGGCTCAACAGCGAAATGGAAAACCCACATTCTGGAGCCCCCATAGTGGTTGATCGCAGACTAGAAGGGCCTCCAACACCTTCTCGCGATCGCACACTTCCATGGTCAGCCCCTCCCGTGCTGGGTCTGAAACGCCGGGGATCGCAACCTCAGTCTACACCTGTCCGACAAAAGGCATCCTGCCTCCCAATTTCAGAACCTCCTCCCTGCTACTGCAATGATAGTACGCTCACCGGATCATCCAGTACCAGCAAACGACGCAGGCTCAATAGTCAAGTTCAACCCTTGTTGCGCGCGGAACTGCTTAATTGCACGTTTAGGTCGTTTCACTTCCTGGAACAGTTTCAGCTCATTAACAGTATTACTGATATAGGTGATATTAATGCGCAACGCGTCCTGGAAAAAATTGTGGAGGATGAGTCGCTGGCGGCGATTTGCGCAATTAGGTTTAACGTCACGACGAGCGTTTATACTTGTCTACCGCGAAGTTTCTCGGGTGCACAGTTTCCACAATGGTTCTGTAAGTTCGCAAACGCAGTTCTGATGGCGGATCTTGTGGAAGACAATCACAGCCGCCGCCGTCGTTCCTGGGTTGTGACAAAAGACCATGCACTGATCTGCAACCGTAATGAAACTCTTATACGTCCTGATTTCATCCTGACCACTGAGTTATCTACCACTGGAACCTACAACTGGGGACATGTATTGGTCGTTGGTGAACACGAGTCGAAAGGATCTCACGATCATGGATTATCGCAACTTGCATCCTATGCTGAGCAGGTTTTTATAGCACAACCATTTAGAGTGGCCGTGTTGGGTTTGATTACGTCAAACTCAAGCCCTGTTGTCACCTTTTGGAGTTTCGACCGTGCAGGTACCAGTGGTCCCAAATTATCCGCAATCAATTGTACACTACTAAAATATATCTTGTTTACCGGTAAGTAGGTGCCATTGGGTCAGCGAACCTAAATTATCGTTCGACAGGACAACATTTGGACAAGCTCGTGCGATGTTTGCATTCAATGTCACGACTTCCTATCAATCTCTTGGGATTCCATCTCGAGGACCTTACGTGGGACTCATCATCCTCGGAGTATCCTCTACAGGAAGCTACTTTGAACCTCAGTTACAATAGCGTTGTAGGTCTTGCAGGGCCAGCATCACCATCATCACCAAAACAAAAGCAACCCACTAGCATTGTATTAAAAAGGCTCTTGTTCAATGCTCCTGGTCTTGTTGGCCGCGGGACTCGGGTATGGGAGGGTTTTGTCAGCAATACCTCAGCTGTCTCTGAGGACACCTCCGTAGCAGTAAAATTCAGCTGGCGCAACACCCTCCGAACACCAGAATCCTCTATTTACGAGTTAGCATCCTCGAAAGGAGTCGTTGGCATTCCCTCACTTATCCACTCGTGCAGCTATGGACATATTTCCAATATTCTCCGCCCAGGCCCATTTACTCCTGTATTATCTAGTGCTCAGTCCATCCTTGACACGGAGAAGAAAAGATACGATTCTCACATTGCTTGTCATGATCGAATGCTAACGGTAATGGTTCTTGCTCCCATTGGGACTCCCATATCCAAGCCTACCCTTACACCTGTGGAGATTGCACAAGCATTACTTGCAGGCCTCTTTGGCCATGCATCATTATTCTTCCAAGCAGGTATTCTCCATCGGGATCTTTCTCCGAATAACATCATTGCACTGAAACAACCGATTCGAACCGCCCTACCAACCTTGTTGACCCAAAACCAAACACACATTTACAACTTATACGGTTGTTTGATCGACTTAGATTACGCAATCGATACGCATATAGATGGAGCATCTGGCGCTGCGGACCGTACAGGTACTTATCCATTCATTGCAATCAACGTCTTGACTACACAGGAAATACATCGTTATAGACACGACCTAGAGAGCTTCCTTTATGTACTCCTTTGGGTATGCTGCTACCCTGTACAAACACCAATGGCCCCTTCAACGTCGCCACATCAGTCATGGCCCCACCATGACCCACTTGGACTGTGGAGGGATGGAAATATCGACCAAGTGGCAAGTGATAAATCGAGGAAGATTGTTTCACAGGTAGATGCATTTAATAGGCTTCTGGAGAGATTTCGACCCGGGTTTGAGGCATTCAAGCAAGCTGCGAGGGAGTTAAGGCTGATTCTGTGGGCTACACCGGGGGGTTTATGTGCGTTAATTCCCGAGAGGGGGAGTGGTAACCCTGCAGCTGAAGACGACGACGCGGTAGTAGAAGGTGACGAGGACGATGTACAGGCAGGGGAGGATGTGGAGGAGGATTTGCAGGACGACGATGAACCGCAACAGTATAACCAACACAATGAGGAATTCGACTTGGTAGACGCAGTCACAGATGGCGTAACAAACGATGCGTCACTAACATTCGGTCAAGAAGAAAACTGGAGACTTGGCCCTGAGGAAGTTCGAGTAGGGGTCAGCAATCTCCAGGCTTTCAAAGAAGTCACGCGGGTATTCGGACAATTAATTTCACGCTTGAAACAGCAAGGTGGGAGTGGTATGGGACAGAGATTAGGGGAATCAAAAGGGGGACGAGCACGAGGAAGTAGGAAGATTCCGAAATAGTGAATTTAGTTTCGGGAAGTGACTGTATATAATAATTTGTTGAGTTTACTGCGCTGCGTTGATAGAAAGTAGAGGTTTGTGGGATTGATTGAAGGATTAGTAAAGTAAGTTTCAACTTCAACTTCAACTTCACTGCCACTCAGGTAGTGTTCTCAACGGGTCGGCCAGACCGGCCGCAATCATGGCCCATGCCGGCCTGGACGGCCTGAATAGCCTGGACGGCCTGAATAGCCTGGACGGCCTGAATAGCCTGGACGGCCTGAATAGCCTGGACGGCCTGGACCGCCTGAATCATCCAGGCTATTCAGTCGAAATGCGGGGTATGAAGACCGGCAGAATTCCTGTTGAATATCTGTATTGAGCATTGAATATCAATAAGTAAGTAGTACTACTGGGACATGGTGATATATTTGTATCTGCTAACGATACAGTTAGGTGGCAAAAGTTTCGTACCCTGCATAAGCATGCAACAAATATCTTATCATTTTCCCATACAAAATCCCCAAATATGTAGCGTTTGGGCCTCTTTATGCAACGGAGGGTACGAAACTTTTTGCCACCTAGCTGTATGAATAGGCTTCACCGCGACGACAAATATATCCGGACGAACACACCAATATTACGGATATTGAGGCAAGCTCGCCTGCATTATCACAATCGCAGCCAATCAAGCTTCCACTCCATATATAGTGTCGATAGTCCAAGCATTCCCAAAACACCTACTGACTCGGACTTCTACCCTCATTCTTCCCCTTGGACTCTATCTGGTCCCTTCGTACCGGACGGCACAGGACGCGGAGGGGAGGCGGCAAGTGGGGTATACAGTAAAGATTGGAAAGGAGGAGTAGATCAGGACTATGGGGCGTACAGTGTACTTGGGCGGCAAGGCTACAGTCGCTGATAGAGAACTCCATGCCATACCTCTAGGCCTGGAAAGAGAAGAGTCAACCATGACAGTCTTTCTCTCAGACTCATGAGCAGTAATACAAACAATGTACAAGAGCCAGGGCTCACCCCCACGGTCAGGTATTGAAAAGATTATTAAATCCCTCCTCGTCCAGCATGCAGACACTAGAGACTCCAGGTTCTCATGGGTCAGAGGCCACATTTGCATCCAAGGGAATGAGAGGGCAGTCCGCAGGGCGGCATTTGAGTCCTACCTAGGAATAAGCACAACCGCTACCCAGACGGCAACTTTGAACTGAGGGAGGTTTACGCGCAAGCTCCAAAGCCATACGAAAGGCAGCCAGATCAAGAACAGGGCCCGAGGTAAGGCGATGCGAATGGAACTGTCAAGCGCTATCAGCTTACATGGCTACGAACGAACCGAGGCCCCCAGAGAAGCTGGCTACATCATATCGGCAAGGCAGATACCACGGAATGCATATGCGGGGCTCAAGCAGAGACCGGGGACCACATCACATTCGAATGTCCTCGATTCAGGCTCTCTTCTTGGGGAAAGACGGAACTGGGAGGATTTAGACAAGGCGGAATGGAGAAAAGAGGAGGAGGATACCTTTTGAGGCAACGGAAGCCTTTTTCAAGCTCATTTATCACGAGATCTCTTAGTCCCACAGTTGTCACGAGCCTTTCATTATTTTTCATTCTCACGAGATTACCTAGTCCTCATTTGCCACGAATTTCCTTTCATTAGCTTTCACCTCTCACGAGTTTCTAAACCATTGCGTTCACGAGTTCTTTCCGAGGTTGAGACCCAGTCAGGCCCTCAGGTCATCGGCTCGTCCGTTAATGACAGCATGGGGTTCCGCCCTCAAATTTGTACATAGCTTGTACGGGTCCGGCAGATTAACTTGCCTCACCCCTGAATGCACCTGGGTTTCCAGGTGGCTCCTCATGCCCCCTTGCATTTTCTCGCTTCTGATTGGTTGAATAACACATCCCTGCGCTTTGTCTTTACCCTGAAATTCCATGTATATAGACAACGCTCCGGACCTGTAATTTTCACTGAATTAGGCAAGTCTTCAATTCGCCTCGTTCTCTGTCGCATTATTTTATTTCACTCTTAAGTTCTATTGTCCACTTCGCGTTTTACCGTCTGCTCTAGTAGGCATACTACTACAGACCTGCTGTGCACCCGTGCCCGCGCACCCCCCCCCGGCCGCCCCGCTCCGCTAGAATCACTTCCGCTGCCTAAAAAGATTGTTCCAACATATCTTTTGTTAGAATCCTCATGGTCCCCTCCTCTACCGTGGGCCAGACTAGGTTCCCCCTAACGGGACCTTATCGGAGTAATGATTATTAAAAAAAGGAAAAAAGGAAAAAAAAATTAGTACAAGAGAAAAAAGGTACGTACAACTGTATCCCGCCAACGTAATTCGACTGTGAAAAACCCAATTCATCGCATTCGCCGCAATCCTATTATGAAAACATTAGACACACCCCGAAGAAGTAGACATTGGGACTCTCATTACCTTTGGAAATGCAGATACAACCGCCGTAGAAAATAATGGATGTAGGGAGGCAATGCCATTGTCATAACGTTTCTGTACGCATTGATTCTATCTTCCCCCTCGATATTAATTCTACTATAACGAAATCAGTGAGCTGCTATCAAGGTGGTATTGATGCTGTGACTTACATGTAAGAGTTTTGAAGTGACCCAGGATTTCGAAAGGGATGAGAGGCTTCAGAATTTCTCTTATGAAGAGCTTGAAGCATCCCGTAATAGCACCCGTAATAGCATTGATGTCGTACCAACGATCATCATCCATGCAGATCTCTTCACCTACGTCTAGAGCGACTTTCCATGCATTGATACTGGATACTGATCCCGGCAAGCGATAGATTCCTACTTCACTGAGTCCTTTACGGGGCTTAGCCTATAGTAGTAACGTATATTTAGGATTACTAACAAACTTAATCGCAGCATTTGGCTTTAGTCTTGGCTTAGTCTTTCGTGCCACCAGTAGTGCACCAGTACCTACACTTGGCTTTGCAACGTCAACAGTACACTGATCGCACAATGAGCTTGGAGAAAGTATTCAGGTCCAGGTTTCCTCGATACCTGGAGGAGGGAGACACGTGCACGCTTACTATAGACAATGTCTGGATTCTCCCCCTGGAGCTTACCCTCGCATTCGGTGCCAACGAGGACACGACGGATAACAGAGAGGCTATTGTAGCCGCGCTCCAAGAGTGTCTGCTGTCAATTTCTATTCATGCAGATATCAAATTAGTATCAGGTAGTAGGAGCTCGAAGGGTCTTTGCTATCTCATTATCTTCAACGAGACAGATGCGGCAGTATGCGCGGAACAGATTCACAAGTTGGGCTTTGCAAATGGAGAGGTTCTACAGGCTATAGAAGTCGTTTCTCAGGAGGAATGGTGCATTAACTTTAACAGTCCCTGAAGACGCATATTTGTATGAAGCTGACTCACAAGCTAGGGGTAGGAAAATCATGGAACTCTATGAGAAGAATGCATTAGGGTAAGTGTTATTCCATACACGGACTTAAGCCTGTCGGGTACTATTTGACACATTTTACAGAAGAGATGCCCTGGACGAGGCGGAAGAACTTATCAAAAAACTGAAGGGGTTGATTGGGGATGCTGACGGGGCTTCGGTCCCAGAGTTAAAGCGGCGCCTCTACATTGCAGAGAAGGATTTGGGGGGATCACAATTACAAAGTACGACATTGTTTGTTGGAGAATCAATGACTTGGAATCTTCTTCACATGTTCTGAACTAATATCTTTGGGGAACTACTAGCCTCTACAAAACTCATATGCAAGCCCTTCAGGAATATCTCCAAACGCCGCTCCCGCCAGCGGCCCATGCAAATATCAATGCAGCACTGCACCTTCTGAGAGCGTACGATCCTATCATCACGGACCCCAATCGGGATTTTTCCATTTGTTTCTACCAGGGCCGCCAGGTCGCTGCTCTCCGGGGTGAGCAAGAGACACTTGGGAGTTATAGAGATGAGTTGGCGGAGTTTCTCGGGGCGGATAGCAATGAAGTCCAAGTCTGGCAGGAACTGGTAATTTCGCCCTCATGTTCGACGGTTATTCCAACTACTAACTACCCCAGCCACTCACATTTGTCATCAACGAACTTGTGGATATGGACTTGGTATAGCTATAGGAGCGCGTAATATGCGTGAACAGATTCAGCGGACCCCCGAAGCACAAGACTACTGTATAAGACGGGGAAGCGGATCACGACAGGGATCCGGATCAGGTTTCTTGGCACGGTATATCTGGGAGTTCTCATCGATATCTCGGCCAATTCCACTCCAATAGCCACCAAACTTTGCGTAGTCCATCTCGAGTCCCCTAAAGTGCTTCTGTGAGTTCGCTGGGCCTTCTGTATACTAACTGCAGCCCTAGGGTCCGTTCGTGTAATGAATACTATTCGGACACGGGTGGGGGTCTCATAATGCCAATTATGAACGGTGCAGGCTCTATGTTCTAGAATATCATGGTATATACATGTGGAAGCTGTGTGCAAAGTTCTAGTGTAATCAGGTGAATGGTCATTAAGCTATTGATATTCAAAATATAATATGAGACATGGGATCCAAATTCGCATTAGTGTTGTCTCAGTCAGTTCGTGCCCTCATATGGTTATTAGGCTTATACGGCTCTTATATATAATAACTTAGGAGTATTTATACTAGTGGAAACTTCGTTGGAGCATATCCGACCCCTAATTTACTTAGTATGTACTGGGCTATAATAATTTTTTGAACGAAATAAATTTTAACATACCTACTACAATTACTCAGCCAGCTCAAGGTAGTTAAAAGATACCTAAACCTTTATCACCCGGTCTATTTCTGACAACTTGAGGCAATCTACTCACTGTTTGTAGACTTTAGATAGTATTTTACATATAATTAAAATAGCCTAGTAGTAATCAATTGGTTTGAGCCATAATGAGACTACTTACTCAAGTATACAGAGAAAGCAGTCTAAGCATATTTTTGATAACTTGGTAGGCTAGTCTAGTTCCTATAGTCATAGGAAGCAGTATTAGGCAAGTAACTCCGCTAGTAGTAGGGATAGGGTGCTGATACTTCTAAATGCCATGCTACCTAGGCACAATCATTAGTAAAAACTATATTAGACAGTAGTGCCTCTACCATGCAAGCTAGACCAGCTGCTGCTGAAGTAGGGGATAGGTTTGTCTGGTTGGCATGAAAAAAAAAAAAATAGGTTGGTAGAACCTAGACTACGCTCATACATGATCTGGCAGTTTTAAGTAAGTGTAAGTAGACTCAGGGAAATATATGCAACCCTATTGAATAATTTGCATATATTGCTACCTGTCCTAATTAACTGAAAGCAAATGCAGTTACCTATCATCTGTTTGGAGTCAGCAGCCAGGTCGCAGTCGACTACAGCCTAAGATAAGTCAGATTTAGGCAAGCCCAGTACATACTAAGTAAATTAGGGGTCGGATATGCCTCAATGAAGTTTCCACTAGTATAAATACTCCCAAGTTGTTATATATAAGAGCCATATTAGCCTAATAACCATATGGGGGCACGAACTGGGTAGAACTGAGACAACACTAATGCGAATTTGGATCCCATGTCTCATATTATATTTTGAATATCAATAGCTCAATAACCATTCACCTGATTACACTAGAACTTTGCACACAGCTTCCACATGTATATACCATGATATTCTAGAACATAGAGCCTGCACCGTTCATAATTGACATTATGAGACCCCCACCCGTGTCCGAATAGTATTCATTACATGAACGGACCCTAGGGCTGCAGTTAGTATACAGAAGGCCCAGCGAACTCACAGAAGCACTTTAGGGGACTCGAGATGGACTACGCAAAGTTTGGTGGCTATTGGAGTGGAATTGGCCGAGATATCGATGAGAACTCCCAGATATACTGTGCCAAGAAACCTGATCCGGATCCCTGTCGTGATCCGCTTCCCCGTCTTATACAGTACTACAGGAGCACTGAGAGATATCGCGATGCACTGGGTGATTTGAAGCGTGCTGGGTATGGGTGCGGGTATACTGCTGAGTATGGGCGCGGTATGCTACTGGGTATAGGGACGGGTATGCTGCGTGTCGGTTATATAGGTTATGCTGGGGCTGGGTATGCTGGGTATGCTGTAGGGTATGCTAGGTATGCCGGGTATGCTGGGTAGGGTATGCTGAACTGGTGAAGCGCATGATAGCGACGCGTGTTACCTAGTCTGGCATAAAAGGGGCCTTTGCATATAGTCATACCAAGTAGCGAGGGTGTTGGTCTAGTAGAGAGAGTGGTTTAGTGTTGTATCTTAGACATGTTCCACTAAGTGGAGGGCATTTTACAGTAGTCCGTGTTACCCGGAGGGCATTTTAAAGGTTTTCTCATTCTTCACAAGTACAAATTTCGCAAGACAAAACCTACCCGAAAGCCTGGTCTCACTGCAGCAACGAAATCTGCTAGATATATCTTTGCAGACCAACATCGGGATTGGACCCTTGAGGATTGGAAGTCTGTGATATTTACTGATGAGACTTCTATAGTGCGAGGGCATCGGCGGGGAGTTATCGAGTATGGAGACGCCCTTATGAGCAGTGTGTTAAATCTTGCATTAGAGAGAGATGGAAGTGGTCGCAATGGGCCAGGCCCACTGGCCAAGGTGTTACGGGTCTCACGTGAGGGTGGTCTACGCAGAGGCGGAAAACCGAAGCCGATAGCCGCTGAGACTGAGGACGTGGACTGATCACCCATAGCAGGTCTAGCAATGGGCCCTCTAGCTCATACCTATGGGTTGACTAGGAAGACTGGCCAGGACAAGGAAGTGTGTGCACTGTTCTAGCGATGGCCGAGAGGGTTGGGGCTAGGTCATATTGACTTATAGGATAACTGCTTCTTACGGAGGACCGGTTCAAGGCATATGTTCGTTCTTTGATTTCCAATCATTGATTTGCAAGCATGTCTCCGTTTCCCGTATTTCAAATCATTGATTTCCAAGCTGCTTATATCTCCGTCATTGATTTGCAATCATGTCTCTGAGGTTTAGGAAAGCTCATGTCGTGAGCATGTGGGGGGGGGTCAGGACAATCCCCGAGATGTCTATATAAGGGGCCTCTGCCACCTAGATAGAAAGGACAGAACCCAAGCACTGTCTTGTATACTTCTTCGAAAGCCCAAGCACTATATCTCCTTGATCTCTACACTTTCGTCACCTTCGCACACCCATCCCTGTTGTGCTAGCCCCACTAAATGCCACTAGGAGCTCGCTAAGCTCTTTACCTCATAATTGGCCCGGACTAGACTGTCCGCCCCTAACATTACAGTGCTTCTCTCCGACATCCTCAGTCTTCGACATATATACCACTCACCCATGAAACAATCACGATGTCAAGTACCGACCATGTCAATTCGAGCTCAGCGACCGCTGGACCCTCCAACTATCGTAGGAGTTCGGCAGCACCTGAATTAGGGGAACCTCAATCAAATTCACCAGACCCTCAAAACTCAATTGCGGCGCTCACCCATGTGAGCTCTATGCTAATTACGAAGTTAAGCGCAATCGAGAACCGCCTCCATACCCTGGAATCTGGCTCAGGAATGCCAGTGTGACCAACACCCAAATGACTAACAAGACCACCGAGCCCAATCGCAGTTGGTCGTACCTGGTCACGAAGAGCTGCAGATGACGACGAGACCATTTTGGTCAATATACCACCACCAGAAAAATTTTCTAGAGATCGAGCAGCTCTTGAAGGGTTTCTTTTTCAGTTGGAAGCATATTTCACTCTAAAAAATATCGTTAGTGACAAACAGAAACTAGCTGTAGCCGGAATGTCTCTCAAGGACCCGGCACTCTCTTGGTGGAAGCCAAATGTTCCACACTGGAGGTCTTGGGAAGAAGCCAAAGAAGCCCTCCAGTCCTACTATGGAGATTACTACAAGGCTGATCATACGTACAGGGAGATCCAGGATCTCAAACAGACCGGTAGTGTCCAAAACTACTTAGGAGCAATTGATAGGCTAAACGCTTATGCCCAAATCCTACCTGCTCAGTTAATTCGAGCAATTTTAACCGGAATCAAACCTCGACTCCACCTGAGCATGGCGCATTATGAGAGCCTCAGAAATAAGCCTTTGAAATGGCGGAGAAAACTAGTAGAGATAGATGTTGTGCAAACGGAACTACAACCTGAAAAAGCCTTGAGAAATCAGCCCTCAAAAAGATCATATTCCGACTCTACCCAAACCTAAGGGGTAAAGCAAAAATCAACCTACACCGAAGTATCCAAGGAAGCCTTTGATAAACGAAAAAAGGAAAATAGGTGCCTCAAATGTGGTAAGACCGGACACAGAATTGCTGACTGCCAGAGTATCCGGTACCGACAAACCCTACCTCCAACTAACCCACCCAAGCTATCTACTGGCATCTCTGCTCCTGCAGTGAAAAAGCCAAGGACGGATACTGGCACATTACGAATAACACAACTAGACTCTGAATCTGAACCTGAGGAAAGTCAACAACAGGAGGAAGAAGGTTCAGAGATTGATTCGGGAAAAGACTAAGGGGTTCGACCAATATGATAGGCCGAACCCCTAGACATGAACCTTTACTTATAGTACCAATATTGATTGCTGGACTAGAAATAGAAGCAATTGTGGATTGCAGGGCTTCTGCACCTGTGGTAGGCCCCAAAGTTGTGAAAAGACTAGGAGTCTGGAAAAGAAGAAATCAAGTGGCTATATCTCAGGGGGATGGTACAAAGCTAAAAGGTGGAATTTTTGTAGTAAATACCACGTTTTCAATACAAAAAATCACTTCTTTTCCACAACCAACCTCACAATCGCAACCAACCTCACAACCGCAATCAAGCTCCCAACCGCAACCAACCTCACAATCGCAACCAAGCCCGCAACTGCAATCAAGCTCGCAACCACAACTAAGCTCGTAACCATATAAAAACCTGCCCTACAAATTTGCCCTAAATGCAGAGGTGCTGGATATTGGCAGAAGGGATATTGTTTTGGGCTTATCATGGCTAAAAGAAAACAATTTGATAGTCAACACCTCCGAGGCTAGGTTGGAAAATAATACCGCAGGATATATAATTCCTTGCAAAACATACCACATATTTACAGTTATGGCATTGAACTTAGAAGAAGAACCCCTCCAAGTACACGAGATTGTACTAATAATCGATGCTACCCACCGCTATACCCACTACGCACAAGTGTTTTCAGCCGAACAAGCCGCCAGATTGCCCAATCATAAGCCCTGGGACTATTCAATCCCTCTCAATGATCCAAAGGCAAAAGTACCTAATGGGCCAATTTACAAAATGACCTGGGAGGAAGAAATTGCTTTAGAGCGGTATTTAGAGGAAAATGTCCCAGTAGGGAAAGTAAGGAAATCAAGATCAACTGCTGGGGCACCGATATTATTTGTACAGAAGAAGGATGGTTCCCTCCGCTTGTGTGTGGATTATAGAGGCATAAACCGCATTACGATACCCAATAGATACTCTTTGCCTTTTATCAACGACTTGCTGGATAGAACTAAGGGGGCTAAATGGCTAACCAAGCTTGACCTAAAGAATGGTTATAACCTGATCCGCATTGCAGCCAGTGAAGAGTTGAAAACAGCCTTCAAAACAACAAAAGGGCTGTTTGAGTATACCGTTATGCCATTCGGGCTAACTAATGCTCCTGCATCATTTCAAGAAATGATGGATACTATCTTTGAGGAGATTGCGGTCTTAGGGGTAATTTGGTATTTGGATGATATTCTAATATTTGGAGGTCAAACAGAAGCGGAACATCAGCAAATTGTGGAGAAAGTGCTGGAGAAGTGTATTGACCACGGCCTAGCTGTTAACCTACCAAAGTCTGAATTCCATGTCCTCGAAACCATTTTTCTAGGTCATATCATCAATGGTCGAGAAGTCAAAATGGACCCTGCTAAGCTAGATACCATGGCTAACTGGCCAACCCCAATTAAGAAGAAGGAGGTTCAAGCATTTTTGGGCTTTGCTAATTATTACCGTCATTTTATTGCACAATACAGTGCAAAAGCGAGGCCCCTCACTGAACTAACCAAAGATATACTATTTTTATGGGGGGTTAGACAGCAGCAGGCCTTTGACGATTTGCGAGCAGAATTTATGGCAGCCCCAATCCTCACTCAGTTCGACCGCCTACTTGAAACAATCATGGAAACAGATGCCAGCAACCAAGCAATTGCTGGTATTCTATCTCAATACCACAAGCACGACACAAATGGCAAGACCGTGAAAACCTTACATCCAGTCGACTACCACTCAAAAACCCTAGATTCTGCACAGCGCAACTGGCTGATCCACGATAAGGAACTATTTGCCATAGTTGACTGTTTTCGCAAATGGCGAGCTTGGCTTGTAGGTGTACCAGTTACCATCTTTACTGACTACCAAGGCTTGCAGTACTTCAACACCAAGCAAAGGCTCAACTCCAGACAAGTCACCTGGTACCAGAAACTAGCCGAATTCAGGTTCACAATAACATATCGGCCAGGCCCCAAAATGGGCAAACCAGATGCACTTAGCCGAAGAGCTGGAGAAGAAAAGTCAGGTGCAGAAGACCGTCTGCTAAAGGAAGGGCAACTACTATTAGTATTACAAGAAGAGGCAGGCCTTATAGGAAAGGATATTGATGCAGACAACCATCTTATCCAGCTAGAAGATCCCTCACTAGAAAGCATTGACGTATCAAGATGGCCTAGACGGAACAGTGGCTTATTAGAGGTACTGCCAGAATACAAATTGGAGGTTTTGAAACAGTATCACGACAGCAAGGTTACAGGACACTAGGGGAAAGCGCGCACAGAAGAACTTGTTAGTCACAATTTTGTATGGAAAAACTGGCAGGAAGATGTAGCATCCTACATCGCAGGGTGTTTGCCTTGTCAAAAGGCCAAATCGGACCGGCATTCAAGGCAAACAAAGCTAGTACCCATGCCAACAGGAAACCTACCTTGGGAGGAAATTGCGATGGATTTTGTGGGGGAATTACCAGATTCTGAGGGTTTTAATACAATTTTGGTGATAACAGACAGATTCACCAAGATGCAGTGGTATATAGCTGCAAAAACAACCTGGACAGCGGAAGATGTAGCCAATACCTATATTAATAATATTTGGAAATTGCATGGTCTACCAAGACATATCACTTCCGACCGAGGACCGCAATTTGCCTCAGAAATGTTCAGGCAGATGAATAAAAAGCTAGATATTCATCTCCGATTATTTACCGCCCACCACCCTCAAACAGATGGGTTGTCTGAACGAGCAATTCAGATACTCAAACAATACCTTCGGATATTTTGCCATGACCGCCAAAATCGCTGGGCAAAATGGTTACCCTTAGCTGAGTTCGCATACAACTCGACCTCCACCTCAACCCATGGATACTCACCTTTTAGGTCCCTCTATAGATTTGACCCCAGAACAATCCACCTTAATACTGACTATCAGCTAACCTCGCCAGTAGCTGAAGAATGGCTGGACCGCATGACTACGGTACATAGCCAGATCTATGACATTCTCAAACATATCAATGATAAAAGAAGTTCAATGTCTATAGAGAAGGCTAGAACATTCAAACCTGGCAACCAAGTACTGGTAGATCGTCGGAATCTCACGGTCAAAGCAGAGAACAACCGATCCCTAATGACTAAGTGGATCAGCCCCTATAAGGTAGTACGGAGAGTCGGAACGCATGCATATGAACTCGACATACCGAAGGGTATGAGGTTGCATAGGGTTATACACACCACCCTGCTAAAGCCATTCCATGACCGAGCAGACCCACAGGCCATGGATATGGAAGAAGATGAAGACATTGAGTATGGTGTCGAGGAAATTGTAGATTCGGTATGCAGGAAAGGCAAGGTCTTGTACTGAATCCGATGGCAGGGGTACAGCCCTGAAGACGATACCTGGCAAACTTTGGATACTATGTCATGCAGGAATGAAGTGAGAGCATTTCATGACAAGTTTCCAAGAAAACCCAGAGATACGCGATTTTGCTGAAAAAGCCACCTATACTCTCAGATTGACAAGATGTTGAGTATCACACACGTAATCTTCCTTATGTGTATGATCTCTTCACGCAACGTCTTGTATATCGAGTCTTTCATACAAGTTGCCTTTTGTCCATTGTCTACGTCTATACTATTGTCTACCAAACTCACAACAATACATATTGTCACTCGAAACTATACCACACTAGTGTGGTATAGTTTGGCCATTGCGTGCGCTCCTTAGAGTCACGTTTATAGCCAATTATCTACGCCATAGCCTATGCCATCACAACTACCTATGCCTGCAAGGTTAAGGTATGAGGTCATACCTTTCCTACCTTCTATTGGCTTTTTTCCCACTGGGTTTTGCTAATAAAAAGGGAGGTTTTACTGGTGACCGAACCATATTGACAATATGATAGGGCACACCGGCCACCGAATGGGCCCCACGATCGATGAGTCGATTAGATTGGGATGTTGGAACCTGGCATTAGCAGCGGGAACCAAAGGTTGTGGCCCATTCATACTCATATTGAGAGGAACATGTACCATGAGCCTTGAGGTCAGCAGTCGGGACGACCTGCTTTTCAAGGGGGGGGTAATGTTATGGGTCTCACGTAAGGGTGGTCTACGCAGAGGCGGAAAACCGAAGCCAATAGCCGCTGAGACTGAGGACGTGGACTGATCACCCATAGTAGGTCTAGCAATGGGCTCTCTAGCTCATACCTATAGGTTGACTAGGGAGACTGGCCAGGACAAGGAAGTGTGTGCACCATTCTAGCGATGGCCAAGAGGGTTGGGGCTAGGTCATATTGACTTATAGGATAACTGCTTCTTACAGAGGACCGGTTCAAGGCATATATTCGTTCTTCGATTTCCAATCTTTGATTTGCAAGCATGTCTCCGTTTCCTGTATTTCAAATCATTGATTTCCAAGCTGCTTATATCTCCGTCATTGATTTGCAATCATGTCTCCGAGGTTTAGGAAAGCTCATGCCGTGAGCATGTGGGGGGGGGTCAGGACAATCCCCGAGATGTCTATATAAGGGGCCTCTGCCACCTAGATAGAAAGGGCAGAACCCAAGCACTGTCTTGTATACTTCTTCGAAAGCCCAAGCACTATATCTCCTTGATCTCTACACTTTCATCACCTTCACACACCCGTCCCTGTTGTGCTAGCCCCACTAAACGCCACTAGAAGCTCGCTAAGCTCTTTACCTCATAATTGGCCCGGACTAGACTGTCTGCCCCTAACACAAGGTCCGTGCTGGCCTGAAACAGCCTGGAACGCCCCCGGTGGAGTATCTAATGGTCTGGGCCGACCTCTAGGCCGGTCCAGGCCATGCAGGCCGGTCCAGGCCAGTTCAGCCTGTAAAGTCGGTAACAACCCTCTAATATCGATTGTACTGCAATAGCCAATTCATCTATATAAGGGCACATATTTCCGGCCAGATATAGATTTGGTTCATGACAATATCCTCAGCGCATTGAAGAGTATGTATCATATATAATCCCCTGGCATTCATTTCCGGGTAGCTGCTAAGATTTCTACTTTAGTTCCAACTTTCATAATATATACATGCTACTACATATACTGTGCTACTATATATACTCTAATACTACATATACTCCGCTACTACACTGATATGTATACCTAAGTTCAACTCAAGTAAGATGGACTATTTGTTTAACAATATTAATAATAGTGAGATATCACAAATGGAATTATCTCAGTCCCAGTATGCTTCTAATGCTAAATATGATAATATAATTTCAGTTTGAACTCTTTCGTTACTATAAGGCATAGTCTCAGATTCATCTGTCTATTTAACTCTTACATCCTCTGCTTCTGGCTTCAACTCTATATAGTATAATCAAAATTTACAATATTAGTCTTAGATATAGTAGTATAGTACCTAAGTTAATCAAAATGGAAAACCATTTTAGTGATATTCTATATATTGATACAGTCCTAAGCAATATACAACTAGTTCTACAAAGCATCCAATTGACTATTTAAGAACTTATTATCTTACTAACCAAGGAGATATAGGACCTGATCCTAATAGTTATGAAAGGGTATACAATTTTGAAGTATCACCTGCATCACAAGTGTTAAGAAATAGGGTCAAAGTTTGTGATATCACCTGCATTACAGGTGATGGCTTATTAAGGTATCATACACGTAAGAAGTTCTACGTGTGTAATTAAGGTGCAGGAGATTCTAAAGAGACCAGTACAAGGTACTTAGATCAAGAGAGCGAGAAAGTCTGAGCTACACTCAAGCAAGGAAGTAAATGAAGGATAGTATTATAAATAGCTAGGTACAGAGGGGAGAACAAGTTGTTGCATAAGGAGAAAAGACTATAGAGACAGGAGAAATTGATCTCCTTTATAGAGAATCTGGTTCTCATTTGAGAGGATATTGGCACGACTGTCAAAGTATCCTAATCAAGTATAAACAGTAAGACGTGCAAGCAAGCATATGTAAATATTTGAAAGGCGCAGGGAAACAACGGGTAATGAAAATCTGGTTCTCCATTTGAGAGTCATGCCAATATTTAGCATGACTGTCAAATATCTCCCTCTCCTCTGCCGTGGGCTAGACTAGGTTCCCCCTAAAAAGGGGACCGCATTGGAGTAATGATTATTTAGCAAAAAAAATAATAATAATAATAAAATAAAAATTGGTACAAGAAGAGAAAAGGTACGTACAACTGTATCCCGCCAACGTAATTCGACTGTGAGAAACCCAATCACTAACCCGAGTCCGAACCCGAGTTTGAATCTGCAAATCTAACCTCCGTTCCCTTCCTTAGAAGCAGCCAGCAGCGTCCTCGAACATTCATCCCCCTGAACATGGAAGGGGACCGGACTATTAAGGTAAATAACTTCCGAGCTCGTAGCCCCGCAGGGAAAGTTTTGCCCGTTGTCCTATGTCCTCCTAGGAGCCAACGTGACCCTACAATCCCCGCATTCCTATCTTCTTCACATCGTATATGGTGTCTGCCATGGGTCCTCCTGTGCTCAACAAATGCCTTATTCATCCTCAACTTCGGCTACCTTTGCTGGCTTCTTGTATTTGGCAGCTGGGGGTTTTGCTGCCTTGGATCCCACTTGACGTTTTGTGGGCTGTTTTTTAGTGACAGGAGGTGTCACCGGGGCCTCGTCCTTTGTTACCTCCTCCACCTCCTTCTCATAATTGGATAGGTCTTCATCTTTCTTCAACGATTTTTTTTCGAGTATCTCCTCATCCCCCTGATCCTTGTTTTTGGCAGGTGATGTATTACCTACCGACATGCTATCCTTGGCCCCCTTTTTATCATTCCCCTTCCCTTTGCTCCTCTCCCTCCCCTCATCCTCCTCCTTCTCTCCATTACCTGTTCCAGCTCCTTAACCTCCGTTCCCTCCGCTGAATTCATTGATTTGAAGGGTCCTCCACCTCCGTCGATGCTTGAATCCCTTTTTCTGTCAATTCCACCTTTACTCCAACCTGTTGGTTCAATTGAGTTATTAACTCATTAAACAAAAGCTTATTCTTCTCCTCTGCCTCTCATCCTATTCTTGTCGACCTTTATACAACTTTTCCTACTACTTTATCCATTGACGATCTTCACTGCGACCCATTTTTCTTACGAGCCGCAGGTAAGAGAGACCCTCTGCCAAACATCTAGAAAAGTCTGATAGGAAGTTGTTGAACTTCTTTAGCTGTGCCTTCACAGTCGGATCTTTCCTGTCTTCTCATCCTTCATGCTGTCTCTTACCAAAGGAACATTTTTACCCTCTCTTCCGAGATAGTTAACTGTTCCCTTAATAGCACCTCCTTCTCCTTCAACTCCTCAATCTCCTCATCCAACCTATCAACCTCCTCTTTCAACTCTTCCCGCTTGCCCCGGAATTCTTCAAGCTGTCCCGGAAATTACTGCCATCCCCATATGCTCCTCACAGTCATACTTCCCTAAGATTTCCTCTAGAAGCACCTGTTTTGCTACCGGTTCGATGAGTCCCAGCATTGGTGCAACCTCCTCTAGTAGGAACTCTTCGGCTCTTCTCTACTCAACTCATCTGGTGTCATCTTCCCCTTCTTTGCTGTGATTTTTTTTTCCTCTTCCTCTAGCATTTCTTCCTCATTAGTGTCTATAGACCCCCGTCCACCATCATCATTCTCATTATGCAAGCCCTCCCTTATCATCCCTAATTCTTTCATCCTATCTGTAAGGGAACTCATCCCCTCTGATGACATTGGAGCCTTTTATTTGGACATTGCTGGGATGCCAGCTGGTATCGGTTGTTGTGTTGGCTCCGGTGTCCTGTGTGTCGGTGTTGCATTACATAGGCTTCGTACTTGGATCTGGCTTCCACCTTTTCCTTTGTCTTCACCTTTATTCTCGCCTGGCCGTGGCATTATAGGGCCCGCTATTTGATTCGCAGCCTAGAAGTGCCTGTGATTGGATAAAATGGACATAGAAGTTGGGATTAACAGGGATTTCAGTTTCACCTACGGCCAGCACACCCAGTGGAGCAATGTTGGCCTTCAGACAGATCGATCATGCCCACTCCCCGTTGCATATTTTATAAGAAGTAAGTAGTCCTTCTCTCACAATTTACAGTCCAATCCCACGACAAGTATACCACCTCATCACTCCTACTCCAAAATGACTCATTCCCCACGATTCCCCGGTTTAGCGAAAGAGTTAAAGGCAATTATTGAAGGAAAAGATGAAGCAACTCATGTGTATCAAGTAGCTCTAAAGAAGTTACCGAAAGTTAGACATGGAAGCCCATTATCTACCGTTGTGATTTCCATTGGCTCATCAAATACCATTCATGACCAGGTTCCGAAGCCGGCGGCGTTAGATGACCCTATTGAAACACAATCAGAGGTATCACAATCCACAGATGCAGAGGAAGAAATTAAGGTAACCTTGGATTCTACTCCCACTCAACACCAGTAGAATCCCATCCTATTATTGACGACGGCAGAAATTCGGCTCTTTCTCCTAGACTTTCTGACAATTTGTCCTTTGGTCCTTGTGATATTATACTTACCCACTAAACGAATTGACAATATCGACATTTGTGATCGTCTTGGGTTACTATAGACGAGAACACCAATATTCACCAGCACACGTCCGCTCCCAGCGCTCCTTTTCTGCTTTTCTTCATCCGAATCGATTCACAGGAGGTATCTGGCTCATTCATAACCTAGTTTCTATTCAATCGATGGAATTATCCAAGTAGCGCTCCGCAGTCATATTGATTATTAGTTGATAGAACAATAAACATAAAATAAAAAAAATTAAAAAAAAGTACCAGTAGTCTTCATTATATTTCCTTATATTTGAACATGCGCAACTATACATAAAATAGTTCGACAAACCTCGGTTAACGCACTCTCTATCTGGTTCATAAGCTCCCAGACAAAACAGAACACATGGCTACAATATGTACAGGAGCTTGAAGCATTGGAAAATGAAATAGAAACTGGGAATATTCTCGCAAGCCATTTACGCTGTTGCCGATAACCTGCCCTCTCGTACGAACCAAGCTCTACGGTGTGCCCTACTGATAAGTAGCCTAGACCTCTGAGAAGTAATTTACATCACACTATATTCCACATTTCAACATTGATATCGATATATCCGCTCAGGTCAATTACCTAAACAAAGGCAGCACCTTTGTTTTCACAAAAGCCCTATATGGAATAGATCCTCTCCCACGTTACCCATTTGTGTGTTGCCCATCAATCCATTGTCTAAACCAAGCCCAATAATATTTCTTTGTTTACCAGTAGAACACCGATATGGCCGGTGCCGCCCCAGAGTCCCCTAGAATCTAAGATACTGATTTCCAAAATTCCCTCCTCAATTGAAGAAATCCGCATGCTTAGTTGTCAAGTCCCTCTCACCCATCTCATTCCAAAATGGCGAACTTCGACAGCCTGAAGGATTGGCTAGACCGCAATCCCGATGCGGAAGTAGTAGATGGAGCAGCGAGTGCTTACGATGCGTACGACTACGACATCGCCAGCATCACCCATAGCAGCAAAGAACGCACCGATTACATCAAACAAGGCACCGAGTTCGCCAGTGAGCAGTTCAAATTAGGAAAAGAAATTGCAGACAAATACACCACACTCGCATTTAAAAATCTTCGCCGCTCTGTATTGCAAACAATCATGTCTGATGGAGGGCCGAATTCCGCTGCTAGAAAAGTGCGCCGCCAGACGATTGCAGCGGTTTTGGGCGAAGAAGCGTGGAAGGATGTGGAATCGCAATATGATATTGTCGGTCCGGCATGGGATGATGCAGAGACAGTGACCCGTGCGCTGGGAGCACTCGAGTTAGCGGACAGTAAAATCCCCCATGACGAATGGGATGCATGGAGACAGATATCCCCATCATCGCGAGGGACTTTTCCTGACGTCCCACAAAGAATCCAGTGGCTTGAAAAGCAAGGGTACATTACTGACTGCATGACTTCTTCCTACGAACCGGGTTACTTCCCAACGGTGGTTGCCTGGCTGTACTTTGGATTCTTAACCATCCTGGCATTCTGGGCCTTAAAATGGCTTTGTGACAAGTTTATCTGGACGTGGAACCGCATAAGATACGGACAGATCTTTGAGGAATTTGAATCGACGCCACCGAAGAAAAGGAAGAGGAAAACTGTCAAGAAGCCCACAGGGAATATCATGAGGCCAGTGCGGTATAATCTCGAATATCACGACACGGTAGAGGACGAAGTCATGCCAAAGTCGATGAAATCTGTTATAGTGGTGCAAAACTCGAGACAGGGAAATAAGAGAGCAAGATTTAGACCAGAACCAGAGGACTATTATTCCGACGACAGCCAGTATCCTGAGAATGAAAATCAGGCTCAGAATAACTACATGAAAGAGCCGGAGAGTCAATACTCAACCGATTCCAATAATGAGTATGAGGAGAATGATTCTGAGGCTCAGGAGGAATATTACGATGAAGGGGAGGGCTATGGGTATGAGGATGAAGAGTATCACGCCGCAGAAGATCAACTTGAAGCTGAGACTGTGCCTCCACGACAGCTAGTAGAACCAGTTCAAAGGGGCAATTCTAGCTATAGATATGTATCCCCCACAGATACAGAAGATACAGGAATTGATCCGGACACGAACATGGAAACGGAAATGGAATCGGAATCGGAGGGCTACTCTGGGCAGTATAAGGAGGAAGATGTATATACTGATGCTAACGAGGAAGAGGACGGTTTTGGGGACGACGCGGATGGCTATTCTATTATAGAAGAGGAAGTCCCTAAGATCCGTACCTCTAAATTTATAATAAAGCCAGTGCAGCAGCCTCGGCGGAAACAGAGTAAGGCTCCTGTCGCCAAAGCGGGACCTACTAGCAAGGCTCCTACTCATGCAGCGACTAAACCACTCACGAAAGCCTCCCAAGTGCAGCAAGCTGTGCCTCCGCGGAAAAGGCGCTGAGCTATACACATATCCGTCATTGATTACCGCAAATTGGGAGAAACTTGCATGACGTGCAACAATAACTCGGGATTTCCTGAAGTGGTAGCCGACAATATGTGGGGTTGGATCGATGAGATGGTTTGTAATTCTTGGGGGAGCCTGGGGAAACTCGGGTGGACAGCAAGCAGGTGGGCATGTGGATTATTTGCAGTTTTGTCAGTATATATTATGAATTGCTGTTTGAATATAGCTTTAACATAGATAATTCGGAACTCTGAATCATGCAACATCCTTTGACCCCTCTAAGTTTACAAGTTTTCGCAACAAGATAGATTTGGTGGTATTCGTATTCACTGCTGGGTTCCCTAACTATTTCTGTCAGCTGTCGAGCAGACATCAAGTAACCTTTGGGGTACAATTCTCTGTTCTAGCTACGCCACCACTCTCCGTTCTGCTCTGTAAGTACGTTACGACGTCCGGATTCTCCCCCCCCCCCCCCCCACCCCAAATCCTGTGTACAGCGAAAGCTGTTGTTTTGCACCCGGTATAAGCGTAAATCCGGCAAAACTACCAAGATTGGGAAAACAAACTTGGCAACCGGCATCCAGCTTGCATCGGAAGGGCCACAGATTTGCACGCGTGACGATGCTACATGTTTGAGGTTCTCCGGCATCAGCTTAGCAGGTATACAACGAACAGGAGGAGCTGCTTTCAGTACACCTTCCTTGACGACCTAGTCAATAACCTAATAATCCCCTATTCATATATGGAGCAATAACAGGGATCTAGATATTCCTCTGGCGTAATTTCCTTATTTACGGTGGAGAGGGTGGAGGCAGTGCATTGTTTAGAAGAGGTACGTTACTCCGTGCAGTAGATCATCCCCTCACACAATATCCTATACCTACGCGTTATCTGATTCTTTACGTCCACGTTCGGCAGGATGCTCATCTGATTCTGGAAAACCCCCAATAATATAATGGATAACTGCACCTAGAACTAGCCCACCCTTGCATTTTACCGAACTAATCAGATCCTCCGTGATCTTGCCCTGTGGCTGGAGGACGATGTGCAGAATCTGATAAAGATAAATTTAGCTGAAATATACGGTAACCAGACTACCACAGAAGTTTTCTTTTCCACCTTCCTATTTGGGAAAGGCTACATATACATATCACTGCATATGCATGTATATGCACGTTAACTACTTGGCATATGAACAATAACGTTATTATGCATACATCATTATTTGGCATATGCACAGCAATGTTAAGGGGGGTACGGAGTACCAGGCTGCCATCCCCTTTTCTGCGCTTCGTTGTGGAGATTCCGGATGTGTCTGGGGGGGATTCCAATTTGCTGTTGAATAACAGCAATTGCCTCCCCCAGAGATCGCAAGATCACCGCCTAAGCACGAGTTTACGATATCGAACATCTAAGGGAGAATTGAGGAAGGGAATAGCTAGAGAAACAATGAACGGGAGGCATAGCTAGAAGGTAACTAGTCTAGGCCCATTGAAAAGCCCAGTGAGACTAACAGCCAGATCTATAGTACGCTGATTTGGGAACCTCTGTAAAGAATTACAAGTGACTTTGTGTTCTAGTATCTGGATATCAAGAGTGGACTGCTGGAGTAGTAAGTACACATACATAGGTACCTTATAAGACCCAAATTTCGTTTTACGCCGCCAAATTTAGTTAGTATATACTATTGTTAATCTTTGTAACTGCCTTTTGTGTTGTAGAAACACTTACCATCATAAGTAAACTATAGAGCTCAGTATGTCGTCAATACTCATCACAGTGCCACAGCGGTTGTATACTGAGGTATATCCGACGATTACGCAACCACCACACATATGTATAATCTCGCTAAGAGTTATTGATCAAGTATTAACCCGCGGCATAACCAGTAGGTATAGACACAAATCTCTCTCTCCACCTTTTGAGCTCTATTATAATACCATGAACATGCTGATCCACATGTGAGATGAGGAGATTTCAAGAAAAGCAACTCCATAAGAAATAAACGAAAAAGCGTAAAGAACCCAGCCTTATTGAACAAACCCTCGCCCCGTTGCTTCAACTTAGCTTCACTTTCATATACCTCACTACCTCACTCCCATCCTCCAACACTCTCCTCTCACTGACAACTTTATATCCCCCCAGCCACGGCAGCAACTTCGTCCACACCGTCCAATACACTGCCCCGAACACCAACACCCCTAAACCTACAACCGGGAACACATAGTACGGATAACTCGTACTCTTCACGTCTGGCGGAATAAATGGCACCACCGCCAAAAAGAGATTCGACAACATGTAGATCACATTAACCAGGAACGTGCTGTGCCAGGGACTGTCCCACTGTTCTTTTTCGCGGTTCCAATGGAGGTATATCAACCCCGCGGCGACAAACGTGTTGATCCAAGCTCCTGGATAGGTGTACAAGTCGACAATAAATTCGTACGCTTCACCCGCGGGAGGAGCGACCAAGATGATTATCGTCACGACCCAGTGGAGAAACAACGATGCGGCGGGGGCATTGAATGGTTTATTTGACGCAAAGAACTTCGAAAACGGGAGGATCCCTTCTTTCGCAAGTTCCTGATTAACCCGTGCATGCCCGAACGACACGGCAAGAACATTCCCAATATTACTTATAGCCACCAATGCAGGGAGTACCCTGGCGCCAGCACTATCTCCAAAAACATTTTTGAAGAATAAACCGGCGACGATGACACCTGAGTTTGCTAGGTCAGTTTTTGGGATTGCGGCGAAGTATGCTACATTAGCAAGGACGTAGAGGGTCATTACCCCGCCAATTGCGAGGGGAGCAGCGATGCTGAGCGTCCGCTTGGGGTTTTTGACTTCGCCGAGGACATAGTTTGCGTTCTCCCAACCCTTGTACGAGTATACGATTCGGAGAAGGGCAGAGGCATAATTGTATACTCCACCCCCCATGTCTGGGTCGAAAGATAAGGAATTCTGAAAGTTATTTGGCTTGTCCACTTTGAGATGGCCGTTGAGTGCGGCGAAGCCGCAGAAGACGATAAGCATGAGGATGATGACTTTGGCTACCCCGAGGACGTTGAATAATCGCATTCCCCATTTTGGCAGTGTGGCGTGCACGACGACCGCGAAGGTGATGCAGGCGATGCCAATCCCACGAGCTTGCCAGCCATCGGGTTCGTCGTTGCCAGCGGCGAAAAGCACATACTGACCGAACGCAAGGGCGTTTCCGGAGGAGAACCCGAGGAAAACCATTTGGGAGAGGAATATGGAGCTGGCAAGGTACTTTGGCCGCCGGTAGACACGCTCAAGATAGTTTTTCTCTCCACCGCTCAGGGGGATTTTCTGTGGTGAGTATGGTCAGGGTTGCGTGGAAACTGATATGAATAAGTGAGTCCTTACGAGACCAAATTCAAGGTAGACGCTCAAGCCTGTGAAGGTCAAGATCCCGCCAACTACCCACAAGATGATACTGACGCCGACGCTGCCGGTGGCCTTGTAGATACCCGACGGAGTTGAGAAGACTATGTGAAGTGTTAAAAGATATTACTGCGACCCCGATGCGGAGGAGGGGGGGGAAGGTAGCCACATACTTCCTGTCCCAATCATCTTGTTGAGAATCAAAAATACGGAGCTGGTGACCCCCAGTTTCCGGGATTCCTCAAACTGGTACACCTCCTCACCGGCGATGCTGGCAGAGTCCCCACCAGCACCAGCTTTGCGTTTATCTGCTATATCAAGGGCATCGTCGGAGGAGTTTAGATAGAAGTTATCCACTTCTCTTTCCGGAGCCGGTGGCTCCACCGCTACGGTTTTGTCGGCGGACATTGCGCTCGAGTTGCTGGGCTCGATGAAGGTAAGACGGCCGGGGACGCCCTATGTATTTGGAGCAAGCAAATTGGGATGCCCTCTATATAAGAGCAGTCTATAAAACAGCAGCGAGCCGATACCTTAATATATTTGTACGACGTTTAGTTTACGTTTGCATTCAGACAAGTAGCACGCAATTCCACTGGTTTCGTGCGAATATTCAGATGCCTCCGAATGTGATGGGACTACTTGTCTCCACACTCAAAATTACCCCTCGTGTGACATCACGACGGCGCCTTTTAATAACTGTAAACTTATGTATGCTCATGAGTTGCTGCAGCAACGTTCCAGGACGCTCTTGCCTAGGCTGCCTTTTTGGAGATGTATTCATTCCCGTTGCAGAGGCAGTTTTCAAGTGACTGACGGGAATGCTGCCTTCTGGCGATATTCGCATTGTTATTGTGTGCTGTTGCCCGCATCGCGACTGGGAAGAGCCGTTCCATCATGATCATGTTTAACGTTTTGCCAGCTGCGTGGTGGCGATGCATAAGCGAGAATGTTCAAGCCCGACACCTTTCCGCAGGAGGGATAACAAACAAGTCATGGATTCGATGGTGTGATCGCAAAATCTAAACACAGATCTCTTCCATAGTCAGAAGCTAGAAATCAGCGCGTTTGATGGGACGAACTCGCTCAGCAAGGGCTCTATCGTATATCTAGCTGCTGACACGACATCCGGAGGTGTGCTGGATGAGATTTGTGTAACTACCAGTTCTCTATCTATTATATTATATCTACATGTACAAGTGCTTGAAGAAGACAAAATGTCCCTAATAGATAGGTCCCAATCAGGCTTGCGTAGCACTGCCAAATGTACATGAGATACATAACTTGGGGGATTCAACAGACAACAGAGGAAAATGAACTACAGAAACGGAAAATTATAAAACATATGTACAGTGATAATTTAACACAAAATATATTCTCCTATGACAAGGGAAACGCTAATATTTCCTATGCTGGCTCTGAACGTGCATTTCCCTATTGCTTATATGGGTATGGCCTTTATTGAAGTTTTGCTGTGATACCTGAAAATGATGCAAGCAGAATACAAGAGAACCATTGCAATCTACAGATAGATATACAATAATACTGTAGATGAGACAAGTAGATATGATAGGCACTGATTTTATATTCATTGTTACTTAACACGACAACAAAATGTCTTCTGTATCAAGTAACAACTTGGTAAAGGGTTCAAACGATTGACCAATCGTCGTGATTGCTAAACAGCGGAGAAGTGAATGCCCGCAGTCAGTTAAAAGTTCCCGGTGGGAAAGAGCAAACAGACGGCCTAAGAAAAATTGCAATGCATCTTGTCTGCTCCTCTTTTACTTTTTTACTCAAATTAAAAAAAAACCTTTATAGAGCGTTTTTCTCTAACTATAAGCTCGGCGGATGGAAGTGAACACATGACACAACTGTGACCTTACGAGCAACCTTGCATTTGGGTGGTTGGCATAGCAATAACGCAACGCTAAACTCTGCAGGCATTAAACTGATTGAGTAGGTAGTTCGATAAACGTCTCAATCGAAAGGCCAATGGCCATGATCGAGTTGATTGACCGATTTTCTCTCACACGCGTTCTCCCTCTTAACCGGTTGTGATGCAGTGTTGATTTCTTGTCGATAAGGATAAGGAGGGCCTGGAGCCTGATACAATACAAAGAAATTCACTGGAATACGGCTCAGGATGAACTAATGAGACCTGGGATCTATTACTACTGTCTTCAGGGTTACTCTTGAGAGCAGGCATGTTAAGTATCTGATTATATTGTTAATTTCAATTGGGAATATAAGAAAGAAATGATTCCAATGAATGGAATGTATTTCAGAGTGAGCCTGATATGAGAGGGAATCCCTCCAAGTACATATCATCACCGAGTTGAGATCAGAGCTAAAGATTGTTCGAGTAATTGCTGTTTAAAAACGCACATCCAATACACCCGGATATTGCTGTTGCGCCAACCGTTGTCCGGCAAAGCTGTTATCGCCACAATGACAATATTCAGCTGAATTTGCACACACGCAAGCCACCTTACGTCCGCGCATACGCAAGCATCCTACGTTCGCGCACGTACGCAAGTATTTTCCGTATGTCGGGTTGAGTCACCTCTTTTATCTTTCTGGTTGCCACCCCGACCACTATCCGCAATCCTTTGCATTTTCTTGCTTCTGATTGGTTGAATAACACGTCCTGCGCATTGTCTTACCCTGAATTTGTCATGTATAGAGACAAGGCTTCTGGACCTGTATTTTCTAGTGAATTAAGCGAGTCTTCTATTCGCTTCGTTCTCTATCGCATTACTGTAACAACCGTCCCTTTGGCCTTTCTGAGAGTCAGACGGATTCCTGTCTGACTCTCGTTATTCTCGTTATTGTTATGTGTTTGCATTCGGTTGTCGTTGTCTAGCGTTCTTCGTTGTCGTTATCGTCGGAAAGTCTATTAGTCGCTATGTATATATAGACCCCGGCTCTCGCACTCTTGTTGGATCCCCATCCAACATCTTGTATATCCAATACAGGGCCTTGCTTCTCTCCACGTTGGTGTATCTCCCTTGTGCACCTCCTCGCCTTGTCTCTGCAGCCCAGCTGCCTCCCTTGACACACGCGGCAACTACTTCCGCGTGTCTCATGTCCCTTGCCCTCTGCCTCTCTTGCCTCTTGCCCTTGCCTCCCGTCTCAGCCTTCCCCTAGTCACACACGTAGCGTTCCTACATGTGTCTTGCCCTAGCCTCTGCCTTCTCCCCGGCATACCCCTTGGTCGCCTTGTTCCCAGAGCCCACGTTACACTACGTTGGATCACTCTGATCAACCGGTACGCCCAATGGCTGCCCAAGACACCACCCCCGCGCTCGCAGCCAGATTTCGAGCCTGGCAAGCTCTACCCATTCCCATGAACCAGGACGATTTCGGCAGCTATCGTCAGACCATTATCGATATATACCTGGCGACGGATGCCTTAGGCCAACGACTGGAATTAGCCATACATGAAGGCCAACAAAAATAGACCAGAACCAATGATGAGGTCACGATACTCACCGAAGACCTCCTATCCTGCCAGGCTGACCTCGCAACCGCCCAGAACGACTTGATCAATGAAAGAAGGACCATCCAGAGCCTGAATAGAGCCCTGGACACAATCCAAGCAGCCCAGCACCCCAAGCACTACAGGCACCCAAGACCCAGGATCTCCCTACCCCGCCAAAGTTCAATGGCGACAGGACTCGCCTGAAAGCCTGGAAAAATTCCATCAAAATCAAACTAACTGGGGATGCTGCAAAATTCCCTACCGTTCAGCACCGATTAGCTTATGTATATGGCCTATTGGAGGGCAGAGCTTTGGACCAGGTCCAACCCTATGTGCTCGATGACCGCTTCAACCTCCCTGATGTTGCTGCTCTGCTCACAATCCTCGACCGTGCCTTCGGAGACCCAGACCCCGTGGGTACAGCAACTCGCGCTCTCCGAGCACTAAAACAGAAGGGCCATGACCTCTCAACATACGTGGCAGAATTCTCAAGGTTGGCAGCGGAGGTGGAGTGGAACGATCGGGTGAAGCTGGAACAGTTCGAGGAAGGCCTCAATATTGAGCTCAAACAGGCCCTCCTCCAATCTCCAGATGTTAAAACCCTGGATGAATTCATTGATCAGGCATCCAAGATGGAGCAAAAGATGGCTAGGTTGAGAGTCCAGGTCAGCGCTCCCAGTACCTATCGGCCTCCTGTTAGAGCCAGCACCTCCAGCAACAAACTCGACCCCAGAACCCTAGCCCTCAGACGCAAGCTACAGCCAATAAGCCAGCCCACCCATCCCTGGTGGCGGGCGGCACCACCCCCATGGATTTATCATCAGGAAGGCCCCGCCTGACACAAGAAGAGAGGGAACGTCGCTGCAACAATGGGTTATGCATTGCATGCAGAAAAGGGGATCACTTCATTGCAGCCTGTCCTTTGAGAAAGAATCGCCCCCTGGCAGCCCACGCCATCTCCGAATCCAGGATTGAAGAACTTGGGGAGGAGTCGGGAAAAGGGGGGTCCCTTGTCTAGTTACTGACACTAGCAAGGGACCTGCCCCAGGTCGCTTATCTTTGTCTGCGTTTTCTTTGCCTACATCTATGTCTGTTGATGAGTCTCGCCTGTTTGGCGAGCACTTCGTTGTACCTATAACTGTCAAGTTCAATAATAAAACAGTGGTTACATCAGCTCTCATAGATTGTGGTGCTTCGGGAATAGCATTCATTGACCAGACCTTCGTCAGTAAGAACTCTATACCAACCTCCAAGCTAAAAACCCCCGCCTTCTTGATGTCATTGACGGCCGCCCTATCTCTTCTGGGGCGATTACCGACCTCGCATGCCTGCCCAGCGCCATTGGTGATCACTCGGAAGATCTCCCAATGTTCGTAACCAAGCTAAAGTATCCAATTGTCCTTGGGATCCCCTGACTTAGAATGCATGATGTATCAGTCAGCTTCGGCTCTTACACCTTGCAATTCAACAGCCCTTATTGCAAAAAACACTGTGGAGATCCAAAAACCACTGTCACCGGGCTGTGCGCATTGCCACCCCCAATAATCCACCCGACTCAGGTGGTACTACCACCTGCACACATCGATGCCATTCCCCCGGTTTCCCCGATATCCCCCACCCCCGCGAAACCCCTGAATATTAACTTTATTGGAGCAGGGGCCTTCGCTTATCTCACCAGGAGGCATAAGCTCAAGGCGCATACCCTCTCAATTTATGAGATTAATCTGGAGATTAACAAGACAAGGTCTAAGGATGAGTGGAAATCCCTGGTCCCAGACGAATACCACGAGTTCATTGACCTATTCTCGGAAAAAGCCGCGGAAAAGCTTGCCCCCATTGACCATATGACCACACAATTCCGCTAGTAGAGGGCAAGACCCCCCCTTATGGCCCTCTCTATGGAATGTCCCGAGCGGAATTGGAGGCCCTGAAGAAGTACCTGGAGGAGAATTTGAATAAGAGCTTTATTCGGCATAGCTCTTCCCTGGCGGGTGCTCCTGTACTGTTCGTTAAGAAATCAGATGGCTCCCTTCGATTGTGTGTGGACTATCGTGGATTGAATGAAATAACAGTGAAAAACAGGTACCCCTTGCCCCTAATCCAGGAGACGTTAGCTAGGCTCTCCAAGGCAAAATGGTTTACCAAATTGGATCTAAGAGGGGCTTATAACCTAGTACGGATCGCTGAAGGGGAGGAGTGGAAAACTGCCTTCCGGACACGTTATGGCCATTTCGAGTACAATGTCATGCCCTTTGGATTAACCAATGCCCCGGCCTCCTTCCAGCACTTTATTAACGACACCCTACGGGACTTCCTGGATGTGTTCTGTACGGCTTACCTTGATGATATCTTGATTTACTCGGACTCTCTGGCAGAACACAAGATCTATGTCAGGCAGGTCTTAGAGAAGCTGGAGCAGGCTGGACTGTACCTTAAGCCTGAAAAATGCGAATTCCACGTCCAAGAGGTGAAGTACTTGGGCTTGATTATAACTACGGAAGGTATTAGGATGGACCCTGCCAAGGTCGCGGCAATCCAGGAAGGGAAATCCCCGCCAATCTGAAGGACGTACAGGCCTTCCTGGGTTTTGCTAACTTCTATCGCCGGTTCATTCTGGGTTATTCGAAAATTGTGGCACCTCTAACAGCCCTGACCAAGACCAAGATGGAAGCTGGAACACCGAAAAAGGCTTTTCAGTGGAATCCAGCAGCCCAGGCCACTTTCGAGGACCTCAAGAAAGCCTTCTGTTCAGCTCCAATCCTTGCCCACTTCGATCCCGATCGAGAATGCATTGTCGAAACTGATGCCTCCGACTACGTCTCCGCTGGAATACTGTCTCAAAATGATGATAATAGTATCCTCCATCCAGTGGCTTACTTCTCCAAAAAGCACTCCCCGGCGGAGTGTAACTATGAGATCTATGACAAAGAATTGATGGCCATCATAAGGGCGTTCGAGGAATGGAGACCACACCTGGAATCGGCAACGGGGGTTATCGAGGTCCTTTCCGACCACAAGAACCTGGAATACTTCACAACCACTAAGTTGCTGAATCGCCGGCAGGCTAGGTGGTCGGAATTCCTATCCCGTTTTAACTTCAAGATCAGGTATCGGCCTGGAAAGGCTGGGGGTAAGCCGGATGCACTGACCAGGAGATCAGGAGATCTCCCTAAAGGGGGGGATGAAAGGCTGAAATACCAGAATCAGGTGGTATTGAAACCTGAAAATCTCGACCTGGCGGCCAATACCCTTGCTGATGCTGATGCGGAAGCTAGAGCGAACCTCGGAGTGGACCTCCTTCGGCAGGTACGGCAGGCATACGCGGAGGACCCCCTGGTTAAAGATGTAATTGCCGCGGTGGAATCTGGACAGCATCGCCACACGAAGATTTCCCTCGCGGAATGCTCGATCCAGGACGGCCTCCTCTACCACCTAGATCACCTCTATATTCCTGCAGACGATGAGCTCCGCCTGAGGTTAATTAAGGAGCACCATGATACCTTGGCGGCAGGTCACCCTGAAGTGGCTAAGACGTTAGAACTACTAGCCAGACAATACACATGGATCGACCAGCGGAAGGAGGTAGAACGGTACATACGGAACTGCCATATCTGCAAGCGTGCAAAACCCACTCGTCATGCTCCGTATGGGACCCTGAAGCCCCTGGAGATTCCGGATCGACCTTGGCAATACCTAACTATGGACTTCGTGACTGGGTTGCCAGAAGATTCAGGGTCTAATGCCATTCTCATGGTGGTAGATCGACTGACCAAGATACGGCATGTGATACCCTGTCGAGATACCTGCTCTGCCCAAGAATTAGCTGACCTCTACCTCAATGCTGTATTCCGCTACCATGGCCTTCCTGAATCAATTGTCTCCGACCGTGGCCCCCAGTTCACATCCGAGTTCTAGAAGGCATTCTGCGAGCTACTAGGGATTGAAGTGCGCCTCTCTACGGCATACCACCCTCAAACAGATGGCCAATCAGAACGAATGAATGCCGTCATGGAGCAGTACCTATGGGCCTACGTCAACTATCAGCAGAACAACTGGGTATCTTTGTTGGCAACCTGTGAATTCGCAGCCAACAACCAGTTCTCGGAGTCGCTGAAAACATCCCCATTCATGGCCAATTATGGCTGGCACCCTCGGTTTGTGGACTCCCTAGCACCCCTGCGGAAGGCCAAGGAAAATGCTCCTGCCAAGGAGTTCGCCACAGAGATTGCTGGACTCCACTTGACTCTGAAGGCTGAGCTAGGATATGCCCAAGCCAGGCAAGCAGAATATGCCAATGGGTCTCGGTTGCCGGCCCCCAAATACCAACCGGGAGATCAGGTGTGGTTATCCAGTAGGCACTTCCGGACGGAACGACCCTCGCGGAAACTGGACCATAAGTTCTTAGGGCCATACGAAGTATTGGGAAGTGTGGGCACTCACGCTTATCGACTGAAGTTCCCCAGAGATATTAAGCGCCACCCTGTTGTTCATGTCTCGGAAATCGAGCCAGCCGCGGACGATCCCCTCCCCGGACAGAAACACCCCCCTCTTCCGCCGGTGGTAATCGACGGTGAAGAGGAATGGGAAGTCGAAGAAGTGCTGGACTCAAGAAAGAGGTATGGCAGGTTGCAGTATAAGGTGAAATGGACCGGAGACGAGGAAACCACCTGGCAACCAGCAGAGGATCTGGAAAACGCCCCTGATCTAGTGGCCCTATTCCACCAGCGTTACCCCGGAAAGCCCCACCCCGTCGAATAATACCTCATCGTACTTTTGTTCTTGTCATTTGGAGTTGGAGTTAAGGTTGTCGTTTTTGTCATTCTTCAGGGTTAGGTTGTGTGGGTCATGGTTATTATTGTTGTTGTTTGGAGTTAGGGCTTGTTGTTTCTTTCCTCGTGTCTTGTCGCTGGAGCTCCTGCCTAGAAGGGGGGATAGTGTAACAACCGTCCCTTTGGCCTTTCTGAGAGTCAGACGGATTCCTGTCTGACTCTCGTTATTCTCGTTATTGTTATGTGTTTGCATTCGGTTGTCGTTGTCTAGCGTTCTTCGTTGTCGTTATCGTCGGAAAGTCTATTAGTCGCTATGTATATATAGACCCCGGCTCTCGCACTCTTGTTGGATCCCCATCCAACGTCTTGTATATCCAATACAGGGCCTTGCTTCTCTCCACGTTGGTGTATCTCCCTTGTGCACCTCCTCGCCTTGTCTCTGCAGCCCAGCTGCCTCCCTTGACACACGCGGCAACTGCTTCCGCGTGTCTCGTGTCCCTTGCCCTCTGCCTCTCTTGCCTCTTGCCCTTGCCTCCCGTCTCAGCCTTCCCCTAGTCACACACGTAGCGTTCCTACGTGTGTCTTGCCCTAGCCTCTGCCTTCTCCCCGGCGTACCCCTTGGTCGCCTTGTTCCCAGAGCCCACGTTACAATTACTGCACTCTTAGTTCTATTGTCCACTTCGCGTTTTACCATCCGCTCTAGTAGGCATATTACTACAGATCTGCTGTGCACCCGTGCTCGCGCACCCGCCGCTCCGCTAGAACCACTTCCACTGCCTAACAAGATATCCACATATCTTTTGTTAATTGCATGGGAAAAGTGTTGTCAAGTCGTATAAGCACCAGGTAAGGAGGAATGGGTACGTGGCTTTATCACCCCATTAGTATCCAAGGAGTTACATGAATGGATTCCATTGTCTACGTGATGCTGTACAAACAATGGATCCGAATATTCTTTTCCTTCTCTCCTATGACACTCATCATGCCTTTGATAAACAGAAAGCATTTGTATTTGTACCCAAGGATAGGAAACAATGAATTCATTTCCTTTACGGAGTACAACATGGCCAATCTTGCGCTTTTTTTTTATTTTTTATTTTTTTTATAGGCTTTACCCGCGATCGACCTAAGGCCATGACGGGGACCAATCTTGCGCCTACCTTCCATAAGTGCCAACCTCGATGTCCATAAAGCCTTTGTTTTTGCAAGGTTTTCTTGCGCTATTGTTCCGTTGAATACTTCTATTTTGTCTGTCCTTCCCTGTCCATGTCACGATTTTTGACGTAGCGCAATCAATATATATTGTGAAGGAGATGACATTTCGACTCAGGTGAAAAGGCAAAAAGCGGAGACTAGGTACAAGATGGTCGAAAGTATGGGCAGAAAAATTGAGAGAACACTTCCCCTGGAACTTGTATTTCCTTTGAAGATGGTAGGCCTCATTTGAATCTCAAGAGCAGAAAGGAGTGGAGGCTCCCAGTTCACTGGTTGACTAGAAGTCAAGCATCAGCAAGGTAGAAGAGTCTCAGATTCTAATGTTCAGTTATTTCCAGCAGTGCGGGTACAAGTACTGGGCAGGGTTCTGGCAAACGATCAAACGGAAAAGTTAGAAGAGCATGTGGGAAAATAGTGTTCATGGCTTTCAAATGACGCTGACTTTTTTCCCATGACTCGAGTGAGAAGGGGCTTCCGTATGAGAGCTCGACGACAGTAATATATTTTCTTTCTTTCTCAATGCTCGCTAACTAGTGATGCCTATGCCATCTTGACAACCGGTATATTACAATACCAATATAGCGGTATATCTTATCTATCACACGCAAACCCATTTGTATTCTTCCATCAATCTCGATGGAGGGTATCGATGGTGGAGAGCATACTTACCATTCCCGGTAACGAAAGTGCATCGCCTCACAACATACCATCAGTCACAGGAAAGAAGCGAGTTTTCTCAGCATGTGCCTTTTGAGTTTATAATTTCCATGTAACCGTGGCTGTGGTGAAAAAAACAGTCGATAAAATCAGCCGGGCCCAAGACGAGCGACTTTAATACTTCCTACTGTACTTTGATGTTTGGGTACTGACGTGCTTAGAATTGTGAATTGCTCGAAAAGGGAATATGTCGGGCTTGGCACCCAGGTGGTTTTGTTCTATATAATGGCCTCGTCTTGTTCTTGTCTTCTTCATAGATCATCATAGATACATCATAGAGCTTCAGAAGTATATAGATATACACACTGTCAGATCTCCTCACCGGTGGTTGTGAGTGGAGTTTTACTCTGAGTGTGCGTTCCTCTTTAGTACCGATATTATACATATGGAAACATAATCTAAAATTCAAAAACGCCAAATTTCAGATAAAGCAAATTCGCCGGACTTGATACCGGATTAGAATAAACACCCAGAGATAGTCCAAAGGAACCAAATATATGTGCACTTCCAGCCACTTTCACCTATTGCCAGGTCAAAATTCCCCACCCGGAATGCAGGACTAAGGCCTGTAACCCAAAAAGCCTATACCCTCCCACCCCCCTCCTTTGCCTTTCTCTCCTCCTCCTCCTTCGCTTTCTTCCTCGCTAAATATCTCTCTTTTGCACCCATCAGCTCCCCCTCCGTCTTTCCCCTCTTCACCTGCCGTTCTATTAATTCCTTGGCCTTCGCCTCCTCTTCCTCCCTAGTCCGCTTCTGCGTCGCCGCAAGCTGCTCCTCAAGCATTCTTGTTTGCCGCGAGCGACGGTCCATTTCAGATTTATGTTTCCCCTGGTAATCCCTTGCACTGGTGTTTGCAGAGGAAGGCGATGGCTGTTGTGCAGCGGTAGGTTTCTTGGGGCTAAGGGCACCGAAAGAAGATTTAATCCCCCCGAGAGGAGTTGTCGCTTATCCACCACGACTCCCTCATCATTAACTTCCACATGTGCTGGTAACGCTTTCCTTTCCTCCTTCTTCTCCTCCTTGTACTCGCCTTCCCCTTCGCCCTCCCCCACAGCCGCAGCCTCCTTCGCTGCCTCCACCGCTCTCTCATGCGCCTTCTCTCCCCTCTCCAGTAGCCCCCTATAAAGCCCACTTAAACCTTTACTCTTCTTCCTCTCCTCCTCCTCCTTCTTTGCCTCCTCCTCCTCTAGTTTCTTCATCTCCTCCTGCTGTGCTTTATACGCCCCAGTAACAAAACTCTCCTTATCCTTAAACTCCTCTCCCTCTGCTTCTCGTTCCTTCTGTAGCATTCGCTCCCTTGCTCGGAGAAGATCCCGTTTCCGGGTTTCTGCCGCAGCGAGCAGGGAGGCCATGTATTTCGGTTGCCGGGTAGAGGGGTCATCCAGGGAGACGGTGTTTGCGCGGGAGGTGGATGTGGCTGATTTCATACTGTCGTAGAGAGAGTCGTAGGCGTAGATTGTAGGGTCTTCTGCTACAGCGGCGGCTTCGGCGGAGGCGGTTTGTAGAGTAGAGCGTGCGGTGTGCGTGGCCAGATCGGCGTTTACAGAAGTTTTTGAGAAGACTGGAGGTTTTGTGGGGTGCTTTGCAGGGTCACGTTTAAGGGGCTTTCTGGACTTGGGTCCTTTGGCGAAGATGCCTTCATCTTCGTCCGAATTTTTGTCGCCGCCATCGTCGTTGTCGGCGCCGGCCCCGAAGCAGCCGGGGGGTCGATTTCGCGCGATGGGTTTTCGTGTTGGAGGGCCGGTCGGGGCTTTGGGATTTTTGGATTTGGAGGGTATGTTGAGGCCAAAGCCGATGGAGGTCATGGTGGGAGATGGGCGAGTTAACAATTGAGGCTGGTTGACGGTAAAGTTGTTCATGAGATGGGCGAATATGCAACAGCACGAGACATTATGCATACGCCATCCTGCCAAGAGGTGCATGATCGCAACCCATCCTGCGGACCTCCGACGGCTACTCGCCTCACGAGTCAAGTGCCTCCACTGGAACCCCCATACCGGTATGCCTTGTACCCTAATTGCCATCTCTTGACCCCTCCTTATCCCTCCCCGACGCGACGAAAACCTTGAATATACTGTACCTACAGTAAATGGTTTATTACGTCTGTAATGTACATATGTATCTTCCAGAGTATGCCAAGTGTGTAGTATAGGATATTAGTGACCTAGCAATAATTAATGGAACCTAATTGAGTTCACCAGTTGGATACGAGCAATCTAGGATCCCGTGTTCTATTTGCAATCGATATAATGTATATTGTGGTTGGGCTACAACCCGAGCATAAAGCCGAGGATAATCGAATGTACCTATCTATAACTCAGTATATATATTCTGAGTCTTACTTTCTAGGAATAAGTAAATCCAAAATACCTCTGTCTTCTTTAGGAATTCTGAATGACACTAGTATACTGTATTACAGAAATTGTTTATTGCAGCGATTTGCTATTGATCACGAGTTTTTGGTGATACTGAAAGTATAGATTTCCATACTTTAGTTTGTGTAATTGAAGGAGTAGAATTAGTCTGGTTGGCACAAACCCTCCTTTGGAGTAGAATCAGTAGCCTCCAATAGAGCAGGATTAATTGGCATTAAGCTAGTAGAAGGTAATATAACTATAAGCCATGTCCATACTAAAAGGGTCATGTCAGTTCCATTCCAGTCTTCGGACGCCGAAACCTTTGGATATGTATGTTTCACTTCTGAATATCTTGAAGGCTTCTCATGCCTCCATCTATTACCTTTGAAGGACTTAAGGATACTTGGCCCAGGGCGGAAGTAACAGTTGCTAGCTTATCGGCTTCCTTATTCCTTTTAATACCCATGTGTGAGCAGACCTAGGAAATGGATGTGTCATACTTTGATTGTTGGTAAGGTGATTGTTTTGTATGCAATGTGGATGGTGTTGATTATATTGTATGCAATATCTAGAACATTTCGTGAGACTGATGTATGTAATAGTGAATGAGAGTCAGATAAGTAAATGAGCTGGTCAGTTAGCATCCCATAGATCAATGGGATAGTAATCTAGTACATCTGTACGTAAATGTTGAATGGGTCGGCCGAACTATCTATAGCGCCCTATTGACCCTATTGACCAGTTGAGCATCCAAGCTACTTATCTATCAATCAATCAATAGCTCGATTTTATGTGTGGTATTACTATATGTGGTATACGACCATACCTTCGCAGCCTTGGCATAGGGTATATAGGCGGGCTTTGGCATAGGGGATGAACAACCTGAACAACCTTCTATATCACAAACACCATCCAGCTACACAAACAAACTACTGCCATATAGGAAGGAAATGACTTACCCTTCCTCCCAGTGGTATAATGCCACTCCATCGCCTCCCAATTCTCTAACCAGCGAGTCTAGCTCAAATTGCAGTTCGCCTAGGTCAACCTCGAGTACGAGCTCTGCTCAAACTAGTATTACCATTCCAACTGTCGGAGAAGAGGATCTAGATATCGCTCCGCCTCAAATAGTCTCCCGGCTTCCTGCCACCGCCGATCATACATTGCTTTTCATTGGGGACAGCCCTGAGATTGAGCAGCTGGCAACATACCTGGTAGTCGTAATTGGTGATAGTCGCACTGTCAAGCAAATGAAACAGGTCCTGCGAGCCCGGGAGTTAGTTGAAATGGTTAGTTTCCCCTGCAGATTCGTTTCTATTGCTGATGGAAGACACCCTATGACAGTGGCTATACTATGCTGGGTACGAACGGTTCCCCACCCCACTGAATCAGAAGCACAACCCAAAAAGTGCCTGTATTACAACAGGACTTGTGGAGGCACGCCTTGAGTATACCGGTACAGTCGACCGTGGTACAATGGGCATACTTAAATCAGAATTTATACACCATGCACGCTGCAATCTTAGGGTTTTCGGGTCATATCTGAATTGCCGTATTCCTCACTACTCTCCGCATAATGCTCCACGCTCCGGATTCGTGACGTTATCATCCCCAGGCCCGCGAGAGGTATTGGAAGTCCTTGGTAGAGAATCCCGACAACCCTGAATAATTTTGTACATAGATGTAGCACTGCAGAAATTGCAGCTTTGCTACACTACCTCGAATCTACACCCACCGAGAGCATTGCATCAACATTCTGCTGGCCTACTGGCAATGACCTCAATACCAGCCCTCGTTCGACACGTGTTTCCATATTGACCGCTCTGACCCGCTTCCTCCTAGGCCTGTCTGCCACAGAGCCCATTCCAACATCAATGGCCGGAGACGGGAGGGATATGTGGGAACGTGTGCGACACTTGAGGAAGAGCCATGAGCTACAAGTGTTGCGAGGAGCAAACTTTTACGGGTACAGGTGGGTTGGCGAGGTGAACACCTGGGCTACTGGGAAGTGGGAACAGATGCAGCGGTCGTGGTGGGAGAAGGCAGTAGAATGGGTTGGCTCGCCAGCAAAGCTATGGTTGACCAGAAGGCGGATCGGAAGGAGGTTGACAAGAAAGCGGACAACAAAAGGTTAGATGCTATAGAAAAGCAAATGAAGGCTCTCATGGCATTATTGGATAAGGACCAGCTCCAGGCCTACTTGGGATAAGTTTGACAAGAACTGAGTTCTGTAGGGACTTCATATGGAGAATTTGGCACCATCGAAAGGAGGGTGATTGGCAAGAGGGTATTGAGGGGGGGCATCAGGAGGAGATAAACAGGAAACGGTACAAGTTCGGAGGAGGAAGGGTGGCATTTGGTGGAGGTGTGTGAGCAGGTTCGGTTCGATTATATTTTCCGTAAATCATATATATTTGGAGTTTCAAGTTAATTGTACGAGTTTCACTATTTTCTCAACTTTCAGTTACATGCGAATTGTGTGAACACAGGTTTGCTTTATCGTATCAAGGTAGTCAATCCTGTGTCTATCTCACAACCTATCCCTAGAAGAACATCTCTACCATTTTCACAGTCACTTACTCGTCTCCTCCTTCAAATTTCGCATCCACTCCATCGCCTCATGCACACACCGCGTGGGCCTCCTAGAAGTATGCGGTAGCCTTCGCCGGCCCCCAGGCGATGTAGGCCAGTCGACTTGGTCGATCATCCCACACGATACGCCTGCCAGCGCCTTTCTAGCTTATCTCCGTATCCTTTTCCTTCTGGTTCCAGTCAATACCTCTGCCCATCACCACTCTCCCTTTGAATTGTCTTTTGCTGAATTCGTATTCACACTCTCTAGTTTATGGCGAGGGAGGAGCGCATGCCCGAGTGGTAACTCGGCTCGAGGTGTGGGCTGGGTGATCATGTGCGTGCACGGCACATGTTTCAATACAAAGGGGAGGAGTGAGGACCGAAGGAGAGTAGTATTGTCCCGAGGATGGATGGTTTTGAAGGTGGATGTGAGGGCAAGCGAAGCAGTGGAATAGACGAGGGTGTTAAAACGCACATCCAATACACCCGGATATTGCTGTTGCGCCAACCATTGTCCGGCAAAGCTATTATCGCCACAATGACAATATGCAGCTGAACTCGCACACACGCAAGCGCCTTACGTCCGCGCAGACGCAAGACATCTTATGTTCGCACATACGCAAGTATTTTCCGTATGTCTGGTGGAGTCACTGTGGTTGCCACCGACCGCTATCCGCAATCCTTGCATTTTCTTGCTTCTGATTGGCTGAATAACACATCCTGCACATCATCTTACCCTGAAATTCCATGTATATAGACGGACCTGTATTTTTCACTGAATTAAGCAAGTCTTCAATTCGCTTCGTTCTCTATCGCATTATTGCACTTTTAAGTTCTATTGTCCACTTGGCGTTTTACCATCCGCTCTAGTAGGCATATTACTATAGATCTGCTGTGCACCCGTGCTCGCACACCCGCCGCTCCGCTAGAACCACTTCCGCTGCCTAACAAGCTATTCCCATATGGGCCGCGGGGATAGGTTCAATCTCAGAGGAAGGATGGAGGACGTGTTACACAGACGGCACCGGAAGGAAAGGGGTAGTGGCGAGCGGGGTCCACAGCGAGGACCGAAGAGGAGGCACAACAGAGGATTACGGTGGCTATCTGGGAGACCAAGCAACGGTGGAAGACGGCGAACTCTTCGCGATGCAATTAGCCCTAGAGAAGGAGAGCGCGGACATGCTGGCAATTTTATCAGACTCCCAGGCAGCAATACAGGCAGTCCGCAACATGAGCTCGGGGTCCCCACCCAGATCCGGCATCGAAAAAGGCATCAAATCCCTCATTACCTCCAATCAGCATAGGGACCTTCAGATATCGTGGGTCAGAGGCCATCTAGGCATCCCAGGTAACGAGAAGGCGGACCGATCGGCAAATCTACAGTCACATCTAGGGGAGTTCGTAGGCAAGCAACGCATAATAACGGAAGGAGGACTTCGTGCAGCCTCCAAAGTCAGGCGGAAAGAAGCAAGGACTAAAGCGGGCTTTGGGTTGAGAAGAGCGGAGTGGAATCGACAGGCCCTGTCAGCCTACACCTGGCTACGCACAAATAGAGGTCCACAACGGAGCTGGCTACACCATATCGGCAAATCGGAATCCGCGGAGTGCCCATGCGGCCACCCCACCGAAACTGGAGAGCACATAGTCTTCAAATGCCCACGCTTCAACCGAATTCGCGGAGGCCTATTGGGGGGCAGGGGGAGCTGGGAGGAGCTAGACAAGCCAGACTGGAGAGAGGAGGGTGAGGATAGATACGAGGCCACTGAGGCCTTCTTTGGGTTATTATATGGAGAGTTAATCTAAGTTCAGCTATATTCCCGTCCTACGGATACAGTTATCCACGAGTTCCCTTTGTCTTAAGTCCATAAGCTATTTCTCTTGTCCAAAGTCCTTCTAGTTTCTATCTCTTCGGATCATGGGGGTCGAGGTTCAGTCAGGCTTCCGAAGTCTTCGGCCAGTCCGTTAATGACAGCATGGGACCTCACCTCTCTATGTATTTATTTTGCGTGGGATTGGCAGATTAACTTGCCTCTCCCTTGAATCCACCGGGTTTCCGTGTGGCTCCTCATAGCTCCTCGTCGGAGCTGCATAGGAGTATTAAGAATTTAAAAAAAAAAAAAAAGCTATTCCCAACATATCTTTTGTTAGAGGGAGATACAAAAGGCGTGGGAGCGGATGGGGACAAAAGTGCAGACCCATCAGTGGCAGGAACACGAAGAGGGGATGGAATTTTACTGCGACATGTTTGGAGTGGTTTTCTGTAGCAACAAGGGGATATCGGGAGCGAGACAGGTACCTCACCGAACTGGAAACCGAGTTAGAGAGGGAGATTGGAATCCTTTTGGACGAAGTTAAGAACCTCTCGACAAGGGGAGACACCGAGAAGGAACTAGTGGAATTTAAGAAAATACAGGCACCAACGGTGGTGAGTTGAATGAGGCGTGGAGGGAGTGATGCGAATCTGAAGGAGGAAGTGATGAAGTTGAAGAGAGAGAAACGGATTTATTGGTGAAGGGGCAGAGGGCAATTAAGGAGGGGCTGGTGCAAGCCAGACCAGAGGGCAAGTGGGAACTGTGGGAAGAAAAGGAGGTACAGGTGAAAGCGGGGAAGGTGGTGCTGAGCGGAATAAATGGCAGTTGAAAGGGAAAGCATTAAAACCGGTTGAGACGGTGACCTAACAATAGAGGAGGGGCAAGTAACAGAAGGAGTATAAGGATGGGGGCGAGGCCACGGCACCAATAAAAGGGCTGCACCAGTGACCACGTCCTCCGGCAGCAAAGGCTGGGAAGATAACCCCACAGAACACGACCTTTTATAGTACAGTATATAGATCACTAGGTTTACACCGCCCTCAACTCTCTTACACCGAGGTCTCGATCACCTCAAGGTCTTGTTCGCCACGCAGCTTCCCGCACCACATCACCCTTACCTTGCTTTCAAGAGATGGCCCGCCTTTCGGATCACGAAAAAAGCATTTGCGAGATCACTGGATCCCCTCACTGCCACGTACAGCATGATTTTTCGTACTCTATTTTCTACTACCGACCAACAATTAGACCCAATGAGGGTCATTAGAAGCAAGCTTGAACGCCTCTTCGCAACTGCCGGTATGATCATGTATTGCTAGGTGTCCCGAGCGATTAGGCTTACATATCTGCAGACCCTAGAGCACAGTCCATAATGGCGTGCCTCTAGCTCGTGGAGCTGATGAAGGCTACGAATGCATCAAAGTCCCGCTACTGCGATGGCAGTCTGGCGAGTGACCTCAGGGTCCTCGTGAGTTCGAAACACTATGCCCCTTCGAAGGCTTTAGCAAAGTTCCTTCCCTCGTTTTTATCTCGCGAGAGCAGTGCAGTCAACGTGTGGGCAGCCCTTCTAAGGATTCCACCCGACAGAACCGCCAGAGTGTCTACGCGAAAGTCATTCCGATTATTCAATCATCAGGGATGGGTAAATCCCGATTGATGGATGAAATATCGAAAAGTCACCTAGTAACTATACAGTTCACTTTTCGCAAGAATGGTGAATCTGGTTTCCCTCCCGGAGACCCAGAGATTACGCTCTTTGTGGATAAGGCATTGTCGTGGAAGGGGCATGGATCTCAACGGTCACAAGAGGAATTGATGATGGCACATAGCCATGCATTGGCTCTGATGCTTGGAGGTTTCCGCACGTTATCCAAGTGGCTTCGTAGACAGGCCCGCAAGGTCAAAAAGGATGTCCTTCCCCAGGAAGATATCGCTCGCAAGTGGTATGAACGGATGGCTCCATGGTCGAAGGACGTTGTGCTCAGCTCCATGAGTCTATTGTCTGATATTATTGCCACCACGAGATCGAAGCGAAGAATTGAATTTTGCAATCAGACTGTACAAAGGGCGGAGAAGATCCTACAGGAGCTCAGTGAGGACAGGGAATGGAGCGAATTTTTTCTTCCCCATGTTAGTATCGCAGTTTCACGCCCATCATTCATATTATGCTAACAGTTCAGACCAATGATTTTGAGGGGCCTACAAAGTCTTAGGTATACACAGAAGCTACAACAGCGTGTAAATCGCATAATTATGCGCCTAGCAACTATGCCACATGGAGATCCACCTCGCTTGTCAGTTGTTTTTGATGAAGCTAGTCGCCTGTTCGATGTTAAGGGCAAAGGCCACTTCTTTCCAGCCTTGCGAAGGATTTTGCAAGTACTCAGGCAACAAGCAGTCTGGACATTCCTCCTGTCAACTGACTCTGGAATGGATCATCTCGCCAAACTCTCTAACAAGGAACAATCACAACGCCTTGTGACACACCAACTTGTCCGGTATGATCCTTTTATTGCTCTCCAACTTAATCTTACTATAGTATGGTTGAGAAAATGAGCACTTGCAATGGACAGCTGCTGCGTACACCGCTGAATGCCCTTTCCACATCCGAACACATGGAGATGTTTGGGCGTCCGCTGTGGGCAATGTATGAAAAGTGTTCCATTGCCCACATCCATACTTTCGCTTTAGCCAAGTTATTTAACTCCGATGAGGGTTATGATCATGCCAACAAGGATCATGTGTTTGCAGCGATGGTCTCTAGGCCCGGCTACTAGTGTGGTGGACTCGTCAGCACAGAATCTGGCGCGTCGGGCAGTGAGTGCCCATTTGAGAGTTTTTGTTCAAATGGACCTTACTACGGGAACGTTTGAAACTACGACTCCATCAGAGTCAATCGCAGCCGATTCCCTTGCAATGATCCTATGCCTGAGGATTGTACCGAGGGACTGTACTTACTGGCAAGCTTCACTAGATACTCTTACCTGTGAGCTCCTGAAGCCTGGAAGTGTCGGGAAAGGGGAGAAAGGCGAGTTATATTTCCGGACCCTCTTTACCCTCAACCGCGACTTTTATCTCAGTAGACTTGTGTCAAGTTCACCACAAGGTCACATGCCTTATTCTCGTCCGTTCAGGTTGCTTGATTTCCTTGCATACTTGCTTCCCGAGGATAAATACAAGGCAGTGTCTGAAATGTTTTCGAGACAGGCAACGAGGGGATCACAGCGAGTAAAACAGTCAGGATTAGCACCGCCTAGGAGGCTTGCAGAGGTATTCCAAGGCGCCCTATGCAACTTCTCTCACTTTGTGTCTACAAGTCACCAACTGGCAATGGATTCGGAATCATCCACGAACAATTTTGAGCTTATTCATGGCTTGATGATGCAACAGGCAGCATTGCAGTGTTCGCCAGATCAATACCTATTCGATTTTATTATCCCTATATATCTTGGTGACCCCGATACAGAATTTAACCAACAGCATCTCTCAGCACTGCTGTTACAAGTGAAGAATACAAAGAAAGAACACCGAGTTGACCTCAAGGGTCACAATGAATACCGCAAGTATTTCCACAGTGGTAGCACAGAGTTTAACCGCCCATTATTGAGTGTGCTGTTCAACTGCAGAGCTGATGGAAACTACTTTCACTTGGCCGATTCGTTTAATAACAGCACGTTGGTCCTGGTTTGGGAGTCGTGCCAGTTTCCTGCACAACTCTCGAGATTCCCTATCTCGGGACGCTTATCCTATTGTCAGTCTTAGCTCTTTGAGCTACCATGTATATATATCTCCTTGCCCTCACGCTGTCGTTGGATCCCTATCCAACGTCTTGTATCTATAATACAGACCTTGCTTCCCATCATGTTGGTGCACCTTCCTTGTGCACCTCGTTATCTCGTCTTGCCAAACAATCTCTGCAGCCTTGCTGCCCCCTCGCGAACCATATATCACACGCGGAAGTAAGCTGCCGCGTGTGTCAAGCCTGCCCACCCTTCCGTGACGCCTGTACGGTGTCCGTGACAGTCTTCCCCAGTCCGCCCCTTCCCTTACCTAGCCTTCCCCTTCGTCTAGGCATACCCCTTGGTCGCCACGTCCCCCGAGCCCCCCCTTACAGATAGTAATATGGGAATTCTAAAACCTTCTTTTTTGTCTAAGTTTTGTGACATGGGTTAAGAGTTGACATTCTTATAGAGGACAAGACCCCTCTCTATTACCGTACTCACTTACAATGCTAGCTGCTTCAGCGTAAGAGTCGTCGGTCAGTACATGAATATTTCACATTCTACCGTCTTGCATATGCAGGGCGTCACAGACAATTCTGGATTTGCAATCTGTAATTGACTCCCCATTCCAAAGGACTTTTTTCTCCATTTAACACAGACCAGCAGCTATAATACCCTCTGCTGCTCCAGAGGGAGCGAGAGGGATACATGAGTTCTACAGAAGTGTATATTCGTCGAGCCAGCCAATGTACAAGATGTACGCAGCCCTTTGTTCCAGAGATAACATTCGGGAAGTAAACTAACAATACCCCGAGGGAGAGAGGGATGCAACCCTCACTTCACCCCTTCCACATGATATATCCACTATAGATCCGCCGCAAATATCAACGACCCCGCCCCCGCGCCTGCAACGGCCATCATCACGGCCGCAACCACCACCCTCATTACCCTCTTTATGAAACAAGCTCCCTCTCTCTGCCCCACCCTATCAACCTCACCCTTAACCCAGATCCCCCCTGCACCACCTTCTATTCCAGCCCAAAGAGCCATACTCACAACAAACCAAACTACATCCCATGATACACTACTCACCGCTGGATGAGTGTTAAGTATCGTCTCCCCTAGCCATTCCACCGTTATTTTCAATGTCTTATAAAGATCCGCTTGAGGCCCGCTTGCCCCCGAAGCTAAAGCATTCTCGTTTGCTATCAACATAGTCACTTGTTCGATGACTGCTAGGGTAGATGCAACGTGACATGCAACAGAGCCGAAGGTCAAGCAGGTATAGAGGATACGCGTAAACCTAGGTGAGATAGGGTATGCAAAGAAAATAGGAATGAATAACGCTACATGGGGGAGGAGCAATGCCGGGAAGAATTTGTTCAGTGGGGAAGTTTGTGGGGAGTGTATCAGTGTAGGCAGCAACGCGGTCGGGATGAAACACAACATAAGATAGAACCCCAGTAACGCTTTTGCCAGTCCGGTCTCTGCCGCTCTAGGTTCCATCCCGCCCTTTTTCTTTCGATCTTCTGGCGGTGCGGGTGGGGGCGCTTCGGCACCACGATAAGCGAGCACATCGACGAAATAGAGGTTCACAGCAACACTCAAACTGACTAGCTGCGCAAGTACCATATACGCCGTCAAGACCTTCCGGCTTCTTTCTTTTCCTCCTCGACCCGGTTTCCCTTGATAACTAACCCATACACCCCACCCAAAACATGCCAAGAATATTTGTTGACTCCACCACCATCTCTCCGGTGTGATCACCACAATCCTATACGCTTCCTCAAAAAGTTCCGTGTCATGAAGCCAGTTACCAATTGTGCGCGGGGTATCCGAGGGAGTGACGGTGGACCAGATGGTGTAAGAGAGATGGAAGAAGCGGAGCATATTGTACCAGGTGAAGCCGAATGACAGTGAAGTGAGGATGACGAAGAGCACAAACTGAGCGCGAAGGTTGTGTTTTCTGGATTTGTTGATGCCATCCCGTTTGCAAGATCGGAATGATCCGAGAATGGACCTCACTATGACGAAAGCACAGGCGACGATGGCGAGGAAGTATGAGATGAAGATGGAAATTGATTTGATATTCTCCATCTTGACTGATGTACGAGCCGATTGATGTCGTGATTCGCAGTGCAGCGATAATAGATGGGCTGGACATATATAGCCGAAGAAGTACCGTATCTTCTATTATTACCAACCCTTTACCGAATAAATTGGTCTGGGCACCTCGTACCTACGTCTGTACTTACGTGCGATTTCTCATCCTGACTCAATTTTGTTGAGATTTCCAGGCGGCAGACGTGCATGCACCCGCGAATTGTATTTTCAAGCTTTCTGATGTCTCAGAGCGCCGTCGATCCAGAGCTGGATCAAACGCCGGTGTCTGCTGTGCATTAAGCTTCATTTACTGGTCGAGCAAGACCTTCCCACGTACAGGAACTGAATGCCTTAAAAGCCCCTCATACATACCTAAGTACATACTGTACCTAGGAGAAATCCCCAGGATCGATAATGCCAAGGCATCTAGAGAATTACCTGACTCAGCAACTTTGTTGAGGGTAACAGTTGTTGTTCAGATATAATGTAACGCACTTGTATCCGTTCGACTTGCATAGCAGACCAGAGGACTCTCTAATCGTTGAGAAGATTTGTGGAATGATATATCATATCCCCTCTGTTATCAACAGCCATCTTTATTTCCGAACTGTTCCAGACTAATTGAGTGGTCGTGGCACATTGAAATATCAACTGATCTATTACCGTGTAATACTCAACAATAAATCCGACAACTACATATAGCTCTAGACAACCTCGTTGCATATACACTCCTAATTGAGCTAGCCATAATTGCATATGTTCGGCACCTTCCATCTCATGAGGGTTGTGCCCCAAACAAAACCGCTCAACCCTAGGTACCGATCTCATTAGTCCGATCTCATCAGGATCAGGTCACCATGTAGCGAGACTGGGTCACCATCCTTGAGGCACCTGAAGCGTACTAAAAGAGTTATAATTAAGTAGCCTTACTTATACTAACAACCACCGTGCACCCCCATTTCCCTTATCCGTTTGTACCATCATCCAAGCGGCAGAAGAGATAAGGCATATTTGACGATGCCCAAGGCGACATTTGTGGAGATATTGATAATATATTAGCTGATTAATAGACAGCAATTGTCCACAGATCACTGATCTAGAAAAAAAAACAGTTGTAGAAAACTTGTTTTTCTGTGTGATCAGCACTGGATCTAGAGTGAATCTGCGACAATTAAAAAAAAAGAAAAAGGCTTACAAGATCCACACAACTTTCAGGGCTCAGTATCCAGCCTCTCTAATCGAACGGCTAGCTATCATAGTGCATACAACTGGGCTCCCTTAAGTAAGTAGAGTAGGTAAACGGGTATGACTCCTGTTCACACACAAAAAAAAAATCTTAAATTTTCACTTGCGGGCAGGTTTCACTTCTGTTAGGCCTCCAGTATATGTATGCACTGAAGGGTCCATTATCGTTTGCAGGTAGCTTTCTCGTACTACTCTGGCGGGTTCCTTCTCCATGCTATCGGTACTCAGGGCCATCGACACCAAGAAAACAATCCCCCGATCTTTCACTCACCTCCCAATTACCCACAAAACAATGTAGCCTGCACCACCCCCTCAGCTCCATATCCCCTCTTAATGGCGTGAGCCTAGTAGGCTCGAAAATCATATCGTATGGGATGAAACTGCGTTACAGCTCGGATATATCTTCGAAATCAGAGCAAAATTAATTCTCACTCCTAAGGAAAGCAATCAGCCGGAAACTTTCACAGCTGATCAATACTACCAATTAGCTTATCCCTCTCAACGTGAACTGGTTGAATTTCCCACATTTCGACTTTTTGGTGTGTGGTTTTGGCAACATTTATATGGGATTTTACAACCAATACCGTCATTTGAAAGGCTTCGCCTAGATTTGTATTTGGTAATTCGAAACTGTGGATGCTAATTCAGATGAACAACTATTTATTTTTGCCTTCCTAAAAAGCTCGTTTTTTTTTCCCCTTTTCGCTGTGCTTTTGTCCGTGTCTGAACACTACTGGAAGCGTGAGAATGTGAAGAGGAGACTCTGGAGGCGAGCATGACGCACATGCATCTCGGAGGAATATATAAAACAATGTTCGGGGAGAAACAACAACGCAGCCGACGACATGATACTGGCTTCTATGACAAGCAAAACCCCAGTCGTTACCAAAGAGTCTGTACGGTTTTGAGGTAAATTAGTGGAGGTATCGTATCTGATGCCGTATCAAAAGGTAAATGAACCCAATCGAATCATTAAATTGGATTTTCAATATCTCAGACGTAAGGCGGGGGTATGAGCTGATACGGTGCATGAAAATTAACACATAGAATGACAAATTATCACCACAAGTCAAGGTTCAGAACCACTAACAATATCAGCTTTTTCTGAGCCTCATTAAGTAATATCCTTCCTCTTCCTTCTCCTCGCCTTCATCTACTAAATACCAAATACCCAATACCTTCGAGATTGATATCAAAACCTCAAAACGAATGAAACCAACGTACATCGCACAACCGCTTCCACAAATAATAAAAAAACAACCATTATGTGTCAATAACCACATAACATAGAAACACAAACTTGAACACATACACAGTACACGATACGCACAGTTGGGTAATGAAACAACTTCAACAGCAGAAAATACAAGCCCTAAGCTTGTTGCAGGTGTTTAGAATGGAGATGGTTAATAGACTCATTCGGTAAAAGACTAGAGACGATGAGAAATGAGAAAAATCAAAAGTGCCCCACCCTGATGCCGCAAATGAAAATGCAATAACTAGGGAAAAAATAAAGAAAATACACAAGGGAAAAGAAAAAGGAAAGCAAAAAAAAGATCAGATATAGAATTTTACAAAGGAAACATTTCCAAACGACAGAACAGATAAGAAATGAGAAATTAAGGTCAGTAATGTCATCGAGTAAACGGGCATATCTTCCATGGGCCCTTTCCAAGAATTGGGTAATAAGAACAACGAAAGAGCACGGTTCTATGGCTCTGGAAACACAGCATCGATCGCGACCAGCAGCACCGAGAATGATCTCAAACAGACAGAATGGGATATGAAAGGCAAAACTGAAAGAAAACTTGCCCAGACCTCTTTTTACGCAACCCCAATAACAAAATGTGAAATAAACTTAAAAGTTCACAATGAAAAAAATAATAATCTCCCCACACTGATTGATGCGCTCGGCTTTTCTATGGATATATAGCGAGCCCTGCAATTTTCCCAGAGAAGAATTGATGAAAGTGCCATGTAGAAACCGTATACGACGGAAGGTTAGGATACTGAATAGAAAACTCATTTTTCTGAAAGGTTGACTCCGTACTCCTCGGTATTTCATTAGAAGAAATGCGTATAGACTTTCGATTCCTCATGAACATCCATTTCCTGATTGCGTAATTAGTACATATTCCCATATTCACTTCACTTCGCAAGGAGTAGGAATGGGACAAACCATCTTGAATGTGTTCAGCTCCTCTTTGATTTGTTGAGCTAAAGCGGGTGTCAAACGATTGCAAGTCGCAACGTCACTCCTGCGATCATACTCCCCACTGGGCCATGTATCATGGAATGTTATTCTTGGACTGAACGTGACATTGCATTTCCCGCCACTTGGAGATGGGGGAGCACTTTGAGCGGGCTTCCCAGCGAATTTTGGCGATTTCATGAAATAATCCTCTCCTTCAATCGTCAAAGAATTTTCACGTTGATGCTTGGCGGGTGATTGCCTTCCTGATTCAATAAGTGGACTAGAGGCTTGTGTGACATGTGGGAGATATCCTGCGGAGTTATCCACAGGTTTGATTATAGGGGATGATGAGCCTTGACCTACATTGAACATTAGCATCAGTGGAACAACTCTGCAAGAATGTGGTACGAACGCTTCAATATACCCTTCTTGACAGCCGCCAGAACCTCCGCCCTCTCCCTATCACCACCCACGAAACTGCCCCCGCGCCTACTCACGACTTCAGCTGGAGACCCATTGGTTGCTGAAGCAGGCTGCTCTGGAGGGGCATCCAGAGATCCTGTACCCTTGGCGAGCCCAAGTCCCACATCTTTTGCCTCCCCAGCAACAACATTTTTTTTACCCTTGTCAGCTTCCACGTTGACCATCGTCACCTGAGCCACAGTTGGCACAGTTCCCACCGGACTACTCGCAGCCTCAACCCCGATCACTGATCTTGGCCGAAACAATCCAACCAATGAGCGGGTTGACTTTTTCATTCCCTTGCCCATTTTCCGAATCATGATGGACGCAGAAGATGCTGTGGATGAAACAGAAAGATTATCTGTCGAACCGCTGAAGAAATGGCCTTGCCCATTACTGTAGATTCCCTCACCAAGACCCGATGCCTCCTGTTGCTGTGCGATCTTGGACTGTTCAGCCTCTTGTTCCTCTCGGAACCTCTCCTGTCGCAGCCTAATACGCTCAGCAGCATCTCCACTATTTCCTACCGCCGCCTTGCGAAGCTCTGCGGCACTTCCGAACGAAAAGGCGCGTCGGAGGCGATTTTTTAATCCTTTCCTTGGGTCTGAGGAGAGAGCTGCTAAGCGCTCGGCAGCAGTGCTGGGAATGGGGTCTAACTTGCCATTTCGGGGCTGAGGCGACTGTGGGGTTGGTGATTCCGAAGTGGTGTTCATATTCACCGGCTTTGATAGCGGGGAAGGAGCGGTTAATCTCTTGTTAACTTGCGATGAGTCTCTAGGAGGAACATGGGCGAGGTTAATTTCGTGTGAACCAACTGGGTTCATAGTTGGCGACGATGGATATGAGGTGTTGTTATTATTGGGGCTCTATTTCAAAACATTAGCGATGAGACTTGGCAAGATGTAGATTGCCGAATAGGAGTAAGCAAGCAAAAGAAAATCTTACTGAGTTTGGACGGTAGGAGTGGCTTGAGGATGATTGAGAGCTGTCATTACTCCCCCTCCTTGCAACCATGTTTGGTGCCGAGCCTTTGGACCCATGTAGTCTCTGATTGGCTCCCTGTGGTGCAAAGCTCGGCAGCTGTAAGTTCCTCAAATCTGCGGCTTGACCATTGATCATTGACAAGCTCCCTGGACTAAATGCTCCAACAGATGCTCTACGCTGCTGTCTCTGTTGTGCTGTAAGGGCGTTCGGAAGACGATGCGTATGTATATCATCAACTGACTGACTTCGCAATTGGCCAGCGTAGCTCTCAATCGGGTTCATCACTCCCCCTGCAGATGTAGTTACAGGGCTGTTGGCCCTACCAGGGGTGACAACCGGAGTGTAATGTGCACCCACGGCAGCCATTCCAGAGCCGCTGGGGACTGCTGATCCTGCAGGCGGATGTATTGTCGGACTGGATGGTATCGTGCCATCGCTCTTTTTTCTTCTGTAACGATCTGGACTTGGTCTGGACTTTGTTGCTGTTGGCAGTACCTGAGGACTGGGTAATGCGGCTACAGAGAGGGGTCTTGCAGTGGCAATAGGATTGGTCCGGACTGTGAAGGCTGTCGCTTGTTGCTGTTGCTGTTGCTGTTGCTGTTGCTGTTGCTGTTGCTGTTGCTGGGATTGATGATAGCGTGAGGGTGGGTCTGACGAGACAGAGGAAGACGAAGAAGACGTATCAGAAACTGGGTACCGTAATCTTGTTTCCTCCGGAGCTAACTGTCGTACGGCAGGGTTTTTGCTATCTGACCATGCTTGTGTTTGCTGTTTGCTGTGACTATTGGTCAAACCAGGCGTGCTTGTAAAGGCATATGGAGCAACTGGAGCTGTCCCAGAAAAGCTACGGTAGCCAGAATTATTGTTACCAGAACCAGGCCCATAGGAGCTCATTGATCGTTGCTGCATAATGGCGTGGGACTGAATTTGCGAATTTGATTGCAACGTGCCTGAAGCTGATTGTGGACGTGTTTGAAGGAGGGATACGGAGGATGCGGACTGCTGGGTTGGGAAAGCCTGAACCAATGCTGCCATGGTCAACTATGGAGAATAACCCAGAGAAAGCAAGCCAAGGAGGGAGTGTTGCTGCGGACTGACGATCTGGGGATGTTGTATAGATAGAATGGGGGAAATAGTTATAGGTGAAGGTTATGAAACCGTTAACAGAGGCGAGCGAGGTTGCGTGTATTGAAGCTTAAGAAGAACTGGTTGCAAAAAGCAGTAAAAGTTAATTCTAATGCAGCCAGCCCAGCCAGATGTAAATTAGCTTTGAAATGTCCTGAGTAACACGATGTCAAAGCTGTGTACTTTGGGAAAAGCAAAACGGCTGGTCACCTAGGAGTGGAGATTATATCCACCTTCAAGGATATCGGGCTGTCTTCAAAACACAACACAGGATGGGGGAAACACCAAAAGATATCACAGAACAACAAATTGGATGGAGGGGAGACAAACAACGGGCCCCTTTACTTATCTCCGGCCTCCAACTGAACACTCAAACGCAAAAAAAAAAAAAAAAAAAAAAAAAAACTCCTGAAATGCCGTTGCTATATGACGAGATTCCCAGAATAACTGAACTATGGTTGAATAAATTCACAAGAAAAGAAGCCGATGTCGCCTGTAGCTCACTCAATCGAGCGGGTAAAGGCGTAGGAGAACAGGTGTCCCCTTGATAATCGGGTTGCTGAAAAATGAGATAAAGCCAAATCAAGACAGGTCCGATAGCCTGCGTCTTGTTTTCCCGCTCCCCCTTCCGAATTGTCGCTGTGGTGTCCAAACGCGGGTACAAGCCGGCTTTCAACAAGTAGCAGCACGTACCAAAAAAAAGAGTGATGAATGGAAGAAGTCGTACAGAGGATTGTCCCCTTTCCTCAGCTAAAAGGGTGAGTACGTAATCCGACCGGAGACAACGTTGTAACAGGGGGGGCTATATTCAGACTCGGGAATCTAGGTGTTGGCCCGAGTATATTTTCTTCTTCTTCTCGCAGGAAGAGCGGTGGGGGAGGGGAGGTGGGGGGGAGGGATGAAGGGGCTGGGTGAGAAACGGGGAGCGAAGTTGTAAAAGGGCGGTGACTGGACGAAAGAAAAGGAGCAGAGAAAAGAAAGCAGGCGGGCTCAAGCAAGCGAGCGAACGAGGATGGGGGCGGATAGAATGGGTGATGACAGGAGAAGAGAACAATCGAGAAGGGGATGGCTCTCGGTCGTTCTCGATTTGGTGGGAAAAGTCTAGAGCAGAAAGAAGGGCAGAGCGAAGTCACACACCGGCGCAAGGCGAGAGGCAGCAGGCAGAGAGCACGACGACTTTGTTCTCGTCTCTCGTGTTGCTCGTTTTCGTTTCTCGTTTCTCGCTCGCCGCGATCGCTAGCTTTGCCAGGGGCAGCGTTATCGAGCAGAAGGGGCCAGTCGGCAACTAATACAGTCGGCTGAAGCCAGGGGTATCATAAGTCCAGGTCTAGGGGTAAGTTGAATGTACAACGATGTTTCCTCGAACTCCCTCAGTACAGTACCTACACACTACAGCAGCCTGCTGGTTGCACCCTTGGTCCGTATGGCGCGGATTAATAAGAGTAAACAACTCCAGATGAAAAACCGAACCTTTTCACTGATACAAGTGTACATGTGCGTAACGATGCAAAGTACACGTCGACACCACCTTCCTGCCGCTCGCGACCCAGCTGAACGTTCCTCGAGTTGAGCGACACCCCCAAGTTATACTTTCCTATACGGGCACATATTTTGCTCAAGGTACATATACCCAATTGCATATCACTCCTGAAATTCCATCATTTATAGACTGCAGTACATAGCGAGGGGTGCTTGAGCCATTGCTCCTCCTCCACCCCCCCCCCTCCCCCCCCCCCCCGCGGCTGCCAATTGTGTCCGCACACTTAATATGATAGGTCCGAAAATGTACATACCAACAGCTGCGAGCTGCTACCTACCATTTACCATTTAGCGCTGTAGCCCTGACCCCGGATCCAAGATGCACTACCCTCCGAGATAACGTCTTAAGACACCTGATGCCTTGATACTGTATAACCCCACGTTGAGCCACAAGCGTCCAGTAGAATAAGAACAAATCTGCTGGCACGAGAACACAAATCTGTTGCTCAAGGGTATGTGCGCTTCAAGATAAAGTTAGAGACTGACAAGATTCCATGGACTGCGAGCGAAGTTTGCACCACATCACATCCTTCACTGCAAGTGTACATATATGTACTAGAGCAAAGCCGCACAACGTGTTTCATATCGACTCATGACTGTTTGAGTGCATTGGCTGGGCTTGCTGCAGAGCCAAGCGAGTCGGTAGGTGATGTCGCATCAACCCTTCTCTCGGGAACAAGACTTTAATACAATTGCCCAATGCCCTTCCCCTCTTCTTTATAGCTAATGTTAAAGCTGCTCTCGAGTTGAGTACAGTACTCATGCATTGTTCTGAGCTGGAAAATAAACGTTTATCCCCTTTGGGATTTGAGGCCTGACGGATCGCATAGTCACGGCCCGGATCGCATCGCTTTTCGCTCATCCTTGGCGAGATATTTCCTACTAATTTTTCCAATTAGTACAGAGTATAGTGATCTTAAAAGACAATAAATATTCCTTGATTGTGGAACATGTCGACATGCAACAACACTGATTTCAATTATTATATTTCCCCTCCGGATAAGGCCACGTGCACATTGGCCAGGATCTTTAACACTGAATTTCCAATGGAAGTTTGCAACAAGTGTATAAGAGGGAGGAAACCCTATGCTAATGACTCTCTTTCCAGGGTCATAGTGGCCTAAGCTCCTTGTGTTTCGCTTGATGTTGAGGTAGAGATCACGCAGAGGGTATGTAGGGCCCTTTAGCCTTGACCTCCTCCACCTTCAAGATCTACGACCCTGCCCTGATCATATTCTCCAAACTCCACATGTCTTGAAGCTCGCCAAGCAACTTCCATGACCTAATGTTTACCCCTGTTTCAGTCGCCGGGATTGCACTATAATTGATCGTGTGATGGCTGCTCTTAACTTAATTCGCCCCTCCGTCAGCGGCTGCTCGTTATCTGGCCCCTTTTCAAAATACCTACAAGACCCTCCCAAACAAAGGTCGTTGCTTTTCTAGCAAGTTGTTCTGTAGGTACCTAGCCTGGTTACAGATGCAGGGCATCAAAGTCATCACCCTGCGCCCCTTTTCCTACTCCCTTGTGAAGGAAATCCGGGAGAGGAGTTCCCGTTCCGTGGACTGTGGAAGGCGTATTGGAAGTTCTTTAGACGTCTTGACTTTCACTCGAGCCTGGGTGCTTATTTGACTTAGCATTGACTCTGTAAAGTAATATAATCTCACAACAGGCACTCAATTGAAACTGTGAACGGTGCTAGACCTCGGATGAGAAGTATCAATTCGCCGTCATTTCCCCGCAAATTGCTCGGATGATTCCTGACAACCACTACGGAGCGACCGCCGCGAGGAACTCCTGTCTTCCAGGATCTAGATAAACGTTTTCCTTGTTGGGGAAATGATATTCAAATATCCTAAATTGTTCTCATATCATGTGGGGAGGCGTTAATCTATTGGGGAGGGAAAACAGCCAGCAAATCAGAGGAAAGATGAAAGCATGTGTTAGGCATGAGCGCTTGGCGCGGGGAATTTATATTAGCAAAAACAGACGCCGTATGGACCATAGATAGTTACCAAATGTGTGTTTCGCCCCGGTTCAAATGACAACATTTAGCAGAAGCAGAGCGTCTAGAAATAAATCTCGATATCTGGAAAGTGCCTCAAAGGGGGTGCAAGATTGTGGTGGCAACAAACTTAGTCTCGATCAACAAACTTATTGTATTAAGATCCTCAGAGGGAAACTCGCTCCTTCTGCTATGCATATCCTGAATCTCTACTTTTTTGACTTCAGACACAGAATGCTGCCAAGGACATGATTGAATTCTTTTTAGATGAGGCAGGCGACCTCGGCCAGGATAATACGTGATTGGTATCCCTCTCTCACAACTGCAGCAAGATCTAGATGAGGAGGTCTGTTGCACAACATGATTGTTAGCTGTCATGATGTCCGTGTGTTCCCGGAACTAGCCCACCTCTCGGAAAAAAATTGCCAATCGGATAAGGCCCTGATCACTAGCCAACCGTTATATTTGGCACCTCGGTTGTGCTATTGTGGCGAGAGTCAGATTTCCAATCAAAGCGAGGGATAAGCAGATGATTCTATGCTGTGAGAACTTCAATGGTACCAAAAATCGATAGGGGAACGCAAAGTGGGGCCTGCAAGCAGACTAGCAGGGCCTATGGTTGCCTGATACCAATATTGTTGAATTTTCCCTGTGATATGGAAGCTCACATCGGCAGGGTCAGTATAAGGGAATTGTTGTGCTGCAGAAGGTGCGGCAGGTGGAGATGCCCGGCAGCGGAACGAGGGCTCGACGATATTTGAGTGCATAAACACGTCTAACTGTAACGGATTGATTTGTTGCAGGGCTCCTTAACTTATGGTTACTCCAAGTCATCATACGTTCCGCTTGAAAGCTGAAAGGGTATAAATCCAAGGCTGTCGTCGCAGAGCTTAGGGGTACATATTGGGGGTTGTGAAGCAATCAAGAAGCTGCAGGCAGCTGTAGACGAGACGTCGGCCCCGGTAGTTTAAATCGTTCGAGGGAAGGGCTGAGCCGTCGGGGCGGGAAGGTGTTCTCATACCCAGCAGAGACTTCATCGCCGCCGGAAAGCCGCCATGCATGATGAGCGTTATTTGTAGAGTCCAGAGGCTGGCTGCTGATCTGCTTGTGGGAGCCTCGATGGTAAGCGTGTTGTGCTGCTTTACCTCCAATATGTCAGCTCTCCCATCTCCTGATGAGGACTGGATTAGGTACATCGTGATCAACACCCAACGGAACAATGCATTAAAACAGTGGAAGATGGCATGTGGTTGGCAGACTGAGATATGACGATCACCCAGCACATCCTTTCGAGCCTTTTTCTCTTGAGGGAAGTCTAGTTACCCTACATATGCGCTCAACAATGTGATCTGGATCGACAGAGTGACAAAGTCTATACAACATGGACACCTCGCTACCTTCCTACCAAGCTGCTACAGCTCGAGACCCTCTCTCCCTCATTGCTCCTTATATACGACAAGAAGACCTACTACGAGCCAGCCTTGTCTGCCGCCGCTGGCATACCGTCTTTTCTAGGGCATTATGGACATCTCCTGAGCGGTTCTGGGAAATGGGTGACAGGAATGCATTGAGTACAGCCTCATTCAGCTCCATTGAGATGTTTCGTAGTTAACATTGCCCGTTTCACTTTGAAGGGGGTTTTATGCTATTCCTGAGGTCCATAATACAGCTTCCCCCCACGTCCTGCCCCACAACAACTCACCACACAACAACCCTCAACCTGTCCTCCGTCAGTTCCTCCATATACACCTCCCTTCCCCAGAAGTGGTTTCACCTGCTACTCTCTAGCCTTTCCTCTCTTCTGCACCTTGACGTATCCAATCTCAACTTCCTATCCCACGATAATCTCATCCATTTTTCCCAACAGCCTCCCCCCGCTTGCGCATATAACCTACGCACATTTATAGCAAAAGGATGTCACAATCTGACCGCAGTAGGGTTGGAAGGGTTCCTCCGGATTGGTTGGCCACAGTTGGAGGTCCTGGATCTGTCCAGCTCGAATGGTGCTGCGCAACGGAAGCCTATATCTGCGATTGCTAATGAAGCGCTACTCCCAAGCTTGAATAAGCTTGCCCTTGGATACTTAGAGCTTCGAGACGGCCTAGTTGAAATTCTTGCAAAAGGGCTAGGAACGAGGATCACCGAGCTGGATATCCGTGGGAATCTTGTATCTGACGTGGGAATCCAGTGGCTGCTAAATTACTGCTTCCTCCCACCAGAGTACGAAGTCGGCGACAGAATCGTCCTAGGACATCTAAACTATGCCGTCCCGCCACCCCTTCGTCGGGAACATAGCGGGACGGTCAAGCGTAGGGGGCTGACACGTTTCATGGTGTCGAAGAACCCCAAGGTCAGCTGGACTGCAGTGGAGAATCTGATAAAAACTACCCGGTTGGAGAGTTTTGATTGCGGGATGATACCTGATTTTGACACGCTGGCGGCGAATTCGAGAAAGAGGCTTCCACTGCCAATCTTGTCTATGTATGCACATAAGAATCTGCATACACTCAGGATTGATTTTCGTATAATCGCCCCCATGGCTTGCAAAGTAGGGAGACTGCCTACCACGACCCCCGTGGGTGATGTCGAGTTGTACCTGAAACCGACAATGTTGCCTAACCTGCGTAGGTTGATATTGTGTGGAGTGCCGTATTATACTCCTTCGTCGTTTCGAGTTATAGATGACTTGAAACAGTTTCTGGATGATCTGGCTGATGCGGAAGCAGAGGCGGAGATACAGGGTGGAAAGGGAAAGGGAGGACTGAGGTATCTTAGACTGCTGGTGGTGGAGATGCAGGCTCTGAGCGTTACGGAAGATGAGGAGGATGGGGGAGTGGGGATGTATGCTTCTTCATCTAGGAGAAGACAGAATCGACGAAATTCGGATTTGGATTGTGGTGAGGAAGGGGATGAGGATGAGGATGAGGGCTCGGCAGATGGCGATGAGGATTTCTCATTTTTTGGAGATAGCGAGGATGAGGGTGTAGGTGAGTGGGTTCAAAAGACACCCAAGATAAAGGTTGCGAAGAAGGAGAAGGAAACACAAGTCAATGTGTTGTCTGAGCTTGAGAGGTTTCGGGAGCAAGGAAGGAGGGGTCTAGGAAGGTTTTGGACGGGAGAGGTTAGGGTTGTTAGGGATATGGGGTGGGATGATCAGGGTGGAGTGGAGAGGGGATCTGTAGGGTTGGAGAAGTGGGGGGTGGTGGAGGAGAAGGTTTGATTGGGAAAGGGGAGGGGTTGGAGATGGTTAGGTGATGGGTGCGACGGCATGGGGTTCGTTTTTAGTTTTTTATTGTGCTTATTAATTCGGTTGTAAAGAAGTTGTTGGTTTGGGAAGGGGGCATTGGGGTTTAACTCGTAGCATAGTATGATATGTTGCCATATGGTAGTAAGGGATATTGATGAAAGCGTACTTAGTGTACTAGAGTGTGTATGGATATGATATAATATATAATTTGGTTTGTACGAGTTCAAGTTCAGGGTAATGATTTTATGAGTTAGAACAGTATAGCACTCCACTCTAGTACCTATACCTACTACCTACCTACCAACCAACCATTATAATATTATAGACCCCCATAAAACCTAACTCACATTGGATGTGTCAAAAAAACAATATAGAAGTACCTCCGTGTTACTTTGAGGAGCCAGAGCAAGCAGCGACGGTTAGAAGGTGATCGCCGATGGAATTGCTTGTGAGATTCAAAGTTTTGAAGCTAAAAATAAAGGTTGTTATATATATTTTAAACATTTTACTTTTTCTAACATTTTACAATTTTACCAATTTTACATTTTTACATTTTTACATTTTTACATTTTTACATTTTTACATTTTTACATTTTTACATTTTTACCTTTTTTTTTTTTTACATTTTTTCATAATCCGTAATCCATAATTCCGTATCTATAGTTCTGTAACCCCCACCTAGTCTCATGCTACCCCCACCTATGCTCGAAGAAACAAAAAAAAAAAAAAAAAAAAAAATTTACATGTAATGATATTTAAACCAAGAAATGGAATATAAAAAAAAAGAGCCAGACTTCCATCTTCATTCCGTGACTTTGACCCTCTTCACGACGGCCCCATCAATCTTCTGCGGGTCCTTCCTTGTTCGTCCCACCCTCTCTATTATTGCCTTTTCCATTACCATGTCAGCGGCTGGGGCTTCCCCGCTGGGCCCCTTCCCGAGCGCAGAAGCGCTCATAGCCCCACGCTTCACTGCCTCCTCTGGGAGTGGACGAAAGTTTGGCTGGCATCTGTAGAAGGGGATATCCCAGCCAAAGATCTCCTTCTCCTCCTCCTCCTCCTCCCCTTCATCTCCAGTCTCTTTTTCTTCTTTGGCAGTAGATATAGCTCTCCCCCTTCTTCTTTTTGGCCCTACCCATCCGCCTGGGGCACAATTCCACTCCCCAACCTTCACCAATCCCGTATTTCCATCGGTAACACTCCCTTGCACTGGGGCAGCAGCAGCGACCACCTTTTCCTCTGGGTTCCTCTCCAATTCGTCCCTAACAACCTTCTCTACATCCTGCACTACCTCCTCAAAATCCCTCAGCGGATCCACGCCAGCGTCATTCCGAGGATGTACCGGCCTAGACGTCGCTAGCCTAGCTCTTATTTCCGGAAACCGTGGGAGGAGCGCATGCAAGAGCTTGAACAAGTGGCTTTTTACATTTGTGAGGTTAGGTTCCACCACCGGGGCTTTCACCGAGACCGGGTCGCCTTTATCCGTGTACGGCAGAATTTTTGTTCGTAGGATGGTGAGATACTCTCTGGCAATGATGTCCATCCGGGGGAAGAGGTGTTCGGGGGGTGGTGGTCTGGGGAGAGAAAGATGCCAGTGGGGTTGTAGAGGCATCCTTCTGCGGAGAGGACGGCGTCTGCCCCGGTAGAGGCAAGGCACCGTTGGGCGTCGCCGGGGTAGAGGATATTTCCGTTTGCAAAGATGACTGTGTCTGGGGGGAGGTTCTCGCGGAGATGCCTGATGGCCTCCCAATCCGCGAGTCCGGTGTTGTGCCCTTTTTGCTCCCTCGTGCGTCCGTGGACGGCGAGGATGCTGGCGCCGCTGGAGAGCACCATTTTTGCGTACGCGAGGGTCTTTTTGGGATCGGGGAAGATTCGGATCTTGGCCGTTACGGGAACGGAGAGAGAGCAAGAGGAGTGGAGCTTTTCGATTAGAGAGTTTATCAAGGGCCACTCATCTTGGAGAAATGAGCCATACCGACCTTTGCGGGCGATGCCCTGGGGGCAGCCGAGGTTCAGATCGACACCGTCTACGTACGGCGATATAAGCTCCGCCGAGGCAAGAAACGCAGCGGGGTCGTTGGCGCAGAACTGAGCTAGCAGAGGACGGTCGTGCTGGGGGTGGCCGTCGAGGGTGTTGTGGGCCGCGGGGAAGTTTTGGTGCGGGTAGGAGGGCGTGGAGTGATAGAGGCGGGAGTGGAGCATGGGGGTGTAGGAGAGGATTGGTGGGTCGGTGGGGGAGGCAGAAGGGTCGGTGGGGCGAGCGCTGGGGGGAATTGAGGGTTTTGGAGGGTGTCGGGAGACGAGCAGGCGCCAGGCGAGGTGCGAGTGCTCAACCATGGGGGCGAGGATGTGTTTTGGGGCGCCGAGGGAGTTGTAGAAGGCGCGGCCGTGCAGGCGGGTGGGGTGCGGGTTTGGGAGGGGGATGGTGGTGGTGGTGGTGGTGAGCGTTCGAGTGTGGGTGTCGTTGTCGGTGTCGGGCTTGAGAGCCATCGTGTTGATGCTGCTGCTCCTTGTGCCTTGACCGAAGCCACCCCATCTTGCCCCGGCCGGCGGCGGCGCGGGCATGCGTGCGCAAAGTAGACGGCGAATCGTGGAGGGCTTGTCTGCTGGGGGTGGGAGACGCGGGCGGCGGTGTAGAGCCTACGAGGTTATGAGTTGAGGGATCTTGACGGAGGGGGGAGTAATATAAGTTGAAAGTCATTCCTCCATAACCTGGTTGTACTCTAGACGGTACACTTTTGTCACTCATGACTAAGCCCCGGGCATATGCAAGCCCAACGTAAAGGACATACTGTACATATATATGCACATATGCGGGCATGTCCTATGCACATCAGTACAGAACTACATCCCGTCACATCTCCCCCCTCCTCCCCCCATCTCTTTCCCAACCTCCCCACCGCCACCACGCAAACAACCGACGAGCTGACGCCTTCGCAATAAGAAAATGTACCACCTCGTCAAGGGGTTATACCAGTATGCCACCAGCAAAGAAGGTACCTTCCCCCCCCCCCCCTCATTGGAAAACATATTGGTTGATGAAGGCCCCATTGCATGTATAGAGGGCTAATTCTTCCCCGCAATTGAAAAAAATAAAAAAAATAAAAAAGAGTACTCAGTTCTGTACGCTTTCTCACCCGCTCATGCTCTTCTACCTTCTCCTCTTAACATGGGTCCATCATCTCAAGCCTCCTCGGCCTAGACAACGCCGGCAAAACGGTACTTTGCCCTTCCTCCCCCCCTCCTCCCCACCGCAGCTTATCAACCAACCCCCACTTAACCACTTGTCCCCTCTTCCCCCCAAAAAACAGACCCTCCTCGAACAAATCAAATCAATCTACCTCCCATCCTCGCCGTCCCCTCCCTCCCCGGGGCACACACCCCCCACCGTCGGGCAAAACACCTCGTACATCCCCTTCCCGGACCTGACGCTTAAGCTGTGGGATATTGGCGGCCAGCACTCCCTGCGCCGTCTCTGGTCATCGTACTACACCTCCTCGCACGCCATCGTGTTTGTCATTGACAGCGCCGACCCCGAGCGGCTCCTGTCCACCAGCGAAGTCCAGATTGCGCTCGAGGAAGTGGTCAAGAATGAGGATGTCGAGGGCGTGCCGATCCTGGTGCTGGCAAATAAGCAGGATAGGGAGGAGGCCGTGGAGATTGCAAAGGTCAAGGAGGTGGTTCTGGCCGTCTTGGTGGGCTTGGGCGCGAGGGATAGTAGGGTATTGCCCATTAGTGCCTTAGAAGGCAGGGGCGTCAGAGAGGCGGTAGAGTGGTTGAGGACAAGGGTAAAGTGGAATAGGGAGGCGAGGCCGCCGGTCTTGAGGTAGATAGAGGTAGAGGGTCTGTCTTATCCGCTTAATTCATTCCATCCCTCTCCACTTTTTTTTTTGGGCTGTATTCACAATTCCCCGCGTTACTTATACCCCCTCACCTAACCCATAACCATATATACCCTGATACCTCCTCTTATTGCTACCCTACCGCCGGTCAATGAAAAATCACAATCACCTTCCCCCCCCCCCGAAAAATCAAACTAGGAGCAAGCAGATAAACAGGTAGTCTTGTCTTGATTGTGTGACTTTTTTTATTTTTTATTATTTTTTATTATTTTTTCGTTTCTTTTTTCTTTTTTTCTTTTTTTTTTACGCGAGGAAACATTATATTACCACTCCAACATTCCTACACTACTTATACACACATCCTACCTCCTTCCAATCCAGTCGCCTACAAGTACTTAGGGGGGTTGGGGTGGTTTAACGCCTGTATCTAACTAAGCATACCACAACTACATACTACAAACAAAGATGCATTATGTCTAGGGAAAAAAAAAAATTCCCAAAAACCACATCTATATCTAGAATCTCTGTTAAGTTTTTTCTTTTGGAAGGGGGGTGAAGGGGGGATATGTACCCTTGTGAGAAAGTTGTGTCTCTGTGTGTGTGTATGGGTGTGTGTTGTTAATTGAAGAGTATATATATTATATTTCAAGGCAACAACGAAGAGGAGGAGAGGTCTGGACTACACACAAAAAGAAGCGCCAGAGCATATTTGGAGTTTCGATCTAGTTTGACACACCTTTTTTTTTTTTTTCTTTTTCTTTTTCCTTTCTCGATAAGCATATCCCATACCAAGAGCTCAATTATATCCTGTGAAGACTGTTCCGTACAAACAAGCCAAAATAACCAATATTTAGGCCTCATTCATTATCCATTACAAGAAACTCTCGTCAAACGTATAAAATATAAAAATATAGGTATCGATCGTACACCGTACACCGTACGCCCAATCCCAGCCTATAAACATTTCTCACGAAGGCAAACCTCCTGCCAGAATTACTGTATTCATAAACAACGCCAACCACCACCGTCACCAGTGACAGCTCCACTCACTCACATACCCTACGAGTGGCAATAACATCCCTCTCAAACGCCCCCACCCCGCACCTTACTCCCTCAGCAAACTCCCTCACCCCACGCACCTCCTTTCCCTCTCTCTCTGGCTTTCCCTTTGCATCTACCCAGCCCCTCACCCTTCTACCTATCCACCCCTCTAAACATCCAATCCTCGCTCCTCCGGATTCTCCTGCACATGCCCCACCATCACCATCTCCATACACATTGTCCATATTTATCAACCCTAACCCCACTGCCTCACCACTTTCCCCTTCCACTCCAACTCCACGCCAAAACCCCACCGCATCACTAAACCCCGCCTCCCAGCCCTGCTCAAACGCCTCCCTACCTTCATCACCCCTCCTCTCCACCCAGTCCCTCACCGCACCAGATTGCAACTCCCCCTTGACCCTCCCCGCACATATTAATATCTCCTCTCCAGTCATAGTCCTTACTTCATGACCAAAACTCACATCTTCCTTACCAACCCAACACCCCGCAAACCCATACCACGTCTGCACTCCCTCCTCTCTCACCTTCTCCCACACAGTCTTATCCTGCGTCGTGAGTACCCAATCCACACCCTTTCCCAGCCCCAACCCCTTCAACAGCTCCGCACCAGAATCCAAAACCACATTGATCACAACCCCATTTCCCATCTTCTTAACCCACTCCATCCGCTCCCTCCCCTCCCCTGAACCCACATACACAGGGACATAAATCGGCAAATTATTCTGATTCAAAATCCCACTCCAAATCTTCAAGTTTCGCTCAAAGACCACCTCCCCTGCGTCGGAAAGAGATAGCTCCATTCCAACGATATTCTCATGCCTTTTCAAAACCTCCTCGGCGATATTCGCTAGCGCCCTCAAATCTGGGGTATCCTCCGGGACATCTCGGGGTTGAGGATGTATATGCTCCAGTAACACACCCAAGCCATATGATTTTGCTGTTGAAATTATAACGTTCAGGCGGTCAATTTCGGTCATAGGATCTACGCCTCCAAATACACTCCATTTCATGGGAATCTTCACCCCTGTCACCCCCGCATTAGCCAACCCCTTCCACATACCCGCATTTTTATACTCAGTCCCATCCACTTGGATGAGTACTCCCCTGTGCCGCCTATACCTCCACACACAACCCTGATTGACATTCATCCCCAATGTAGCATCCGCAGCCTTCCCCTCCTTCCCCCTTCCCTTCACTTTCTCCTTCTCCCCACACCCAATATTCGATATTCTTATCTCCGGGACCTGCACCTGCACCTCCACCTTCCCCCTCCTAACCCCACATCTAGCCCTACTCCTCGCCCTCCCCTGCGGGGCCGTCGGCACCTTAATCGTGACAATCGACGAACTTGAGTGTTCCCTGAATGGTACCGGTCGAGGAGAAGACTGCTGCTGGGTGAAAGGGGAGGCGGGGTATTCCCAGTCTGCGGCAGATTTTAGGTCTGCGATGTCTGGGTTTGTGGGTCCGGAAGGTGTTGATGAGTTGCCTTGTTTGGTGGATGCGCGAGATGAGGCGCGGGAGTGGGAGCGGGATGAGGAGCGTTGGGAGGTGGCGTTGGGGGATGAAGGTCTCGAGTGGTGAGGGGTAGAGAAGGGGGAGGTACGAGAGTACAGGGGGAGGAGGGAGTCGAGGCCCAGGGTAGAGAGGAGTTTTTTCATTGTGCTGTGCGGATTCCCCTGCTGTATGGATGGAGGTTTCCGTTTCTTCAAGCTGGCCTGGTGTGGTGAAGCTGGAGAGGTGGCATTATAGCTTGGTCTGGGATATGAGGTATTTGTCCCCCTCCCTTTCTGGTTGAATTCGAAATCGATTCTCTTTCTCCCTTTGTTGCTTTGCAAGCCCTGGACTGGCAGCCAGAACTCCAACTCACTGACGTCTGACTCGGCAGTCTTCCCTCTGGAGCTGTCCTCCCCAGAACCACAGCGCCTTTCCTCAACCCTTAGAGTCCTACAGCCCTACAGCCCTACAGCCCTACACCCCCACAGTCCCACAGTCCCACAGCCCCACAGCCCCAGCACCGTCCCGCCCTGTCTCTGTCGACGTCCCTTTCGATGTATGATGTATGTCGACACCGCCTTTGGATCCGAGTATCGAGGCTCGCTGGAGCCGCTCGATATCGGTGGTGCTCTAGACCTGTGCAGCCGACTGTGCAGCTATGAAACGTAACTCAAGTAGTAGTACTTACACTCACTACAGGCGGTACCGGTAACGAGCCTTTCCTTGCGACTCTGCGTGAATTTGACCTTGCAATATTTCAGTCGGTCCAGCGACGGGAAACGACAGGCAAGCACGCAAACAGGCAGGCAGGCAGCAGGCAAGTCCAAGTCCAGTACAAAACAAAACAATCCAGCCAGAAACCTGTTGCGGTCTCTGTGACTCGCTCTGTACGGTACCTCCATCCCCACACCTGTGGCAGAACTCGCTGTTGCAAATGGCCCTTCGCCAAGCCATGTCAGTACACCCTGTGTCGCCGCCAGGGCACTCTGTATCTCAACATGAAAATAAATCAACGTAACCCTATGAATTCCCCCCAAATAAAGAAACATCTTTCTGCATCACAAAACCTACAAGCAAACCGGCAATAGACCTCCCAAATACATGTGCCACCTCCCAACACGTACCACCTAGGTGCATATCCCTGGACAATCACATTCTTCGTATATCGCCGCTCTAGCACAGTACAGTATAGAGCTAGCAACTATGCCTGCTGCCTCTTTGGGCAATCACAGTTTACGAGCAGACTTGTAAGGCTGATTAATTCCCCCCTGGGTTTCCGGATTTCTGCCACACGCAGTTCCCCCATAGCCTCAACCCCTCACACCTGCGCACTCTTCCCATCGTCAAAAACCCCCTCTCCTGTCTCAACTACCAGCACCATTTCATTCACCTACTGTTCCTCCAGTTCAATCACACCACTGATAGCCACATGCCTAGGGCAGAAAACTGATTCAAGATTTATGCAGGAGAGGTCGACCTGCGATTGAAGGTTGATGAACTGATTGCAAATGCAGTGCGGCTAGAAGGCCAACTCTATGATCGTTCCAGCAGAACCCACAACCCTCGGTGTTGACAGAACCTTGCAATACCCCATCCTCCACTATACAATGTTCGTAGTCGCAGAGAACCAAGGATACTTACTATGCACTACCTCGGCTCGGCTGCAAGTGGCTGCAACACGCAACACAACTTGCAAGTAAACGGCAATTTCCGGAGACTCGTAAATTATGCGTTTACGGACTCTCGGGACCTACCCCTCACATGGAGAAGTGGCACTCTGGACGCCATCCAGCATTCGTTTGTCGGACCGTTTGTCTTCAATGCCCGTATAAGACGCTTGGACCAGCGAAGAAAGTCACTCCTGCAATTAGTCAAGTTTCATACATTGGGTGTACTTAATGGCACATCTACAATGGAAATTGCAAAGGTCTCTGGGTGCCTAATTCAGGCGGCTACCATGCGGGTGCTGCTTCTCTGCCACCCACATTCTGACCGAGCTCGAGGAGGGAGAATTGATAAGAATCCAGTCCACGAATCCGTCTTGGTTATGTTGGCAGCACATCTTAGATAGTTGTGGGGTATAATACACTAGCAAAGGGGACCTGCTACTTTAGTTGTGGCGACTTCAATGCATACCAATACTTGTGTTAATACTTTGGCTTCAGAGACTATTTAACTTAAACCCACTGGGGGGCCATGACAGAATTCCCGTGAACCAACTGTAAATTTCCGCCATTTTAATTTGTGACAGTGACCATCTAATATAGATAGTGCTCATCTATGTATTAGGCTTTCCATGTCCCCCTTCTTCTCATCTATCAGCGCTAGTACTTTACAGTGATGTCCCCTTGTTGGACGGCTGTAGACCGCTTGACTGCAATAAATTACCCCTGAAGTTGATCATGATAACTAGGCTTCTATTCTCTCTGTTCGGTTGTGTGCAAATTCGAGTTTCCTCTAGACTACGCAAACTTAATGGAATATAGCTTCAAGGCATCTCTCTTCCCCTAGCTTTTTGTTTTGCACAAAAAAAAAGAAAAAAAAGAAAAAAAAGAAAAAAGTACCACTTGCGATAATCGTCACAAGGAAACGTTCAAAGCAACCCCACACACAAAGATTCACATGGTTGAAAACCATCACCGCAAAGACAAGGTCCCTGAAAACCGCAGAAACATGTATCCCCTTAGTTTCAGACCACCATATAAACAAGCATACACAACCCAATAGCCAAACAAACCTTCTGATAGAAGTAAAGTTTTCGCCGGGCGGCGTCCTCGGCGCCACAGTTACGGCACTTCATTGCCAATTCGCCAAACCCCTTGGTTTTCCATCACAGGACATCGTGTCTGAGGAGGGGATATTGTCTGATGCATCCGAATCAATATCATCCCAATCACTATCTGTATCCTTATCCGTTTGGCTCTCAACTGTACAATGGAGCAATGAAGTTTCTCCGGATCGACTGCCGCTAGTTGTGGACCTAGTTCGGGGAGTCAAGACATCTTCAGAAGATTTCCAACTTGGTTTTTCGCTAGAGTGGGTAATCTCTGGCTCCTCAACCGAAGAATTCTCACGCACTACCTGGAGCTCTGGCCAAGTGATCTCAAAGCTTCCTGGCCTTCGGGATGCATTTCCAGGATCTGATGCTCCAGAGGCCTTGATATCCTTTGTTCTTTCATGCGTGGTAATGTTAAGCCATGGTGTAACCTTCTCCATAGCTGCCAGGCGGGTTGCACCAGATGCATTCGCAGAATCACAGTTGGTATCCCCCTCCTCTCCCTTTTTGGTACCCTACTGGATAAAATCTCCGCCCATGTGCCGATTGGGGTTTTCCTGAATTTCTCGTGCTTTGTCATTGCCTGTGCATGAGAGTCCTTGTTTTGAACAGGGCTATATGGCACCGGCAGCAGCACATAGTGTAGCATTCCCTTGTAAGGATGGGCGCTTGAGAACTTGAAGTAACCTTCTCTCCTTAAAATGAGCCTCGTAACTTCATTTTCTCCTAGTGCATCAGAGCACTTTACCAATTTCCTTGCTAGAAGGGACCAAGAGTATCCTTCTTGCAGATTATCATTCAGGATCCCTATAGTTTGCACCAACACCCCTAGGAATCTGCCTGATTTATCCGCTAGTTCACAATCGTGAGATGCGGAATAGGCAGGCGTGGACGAGGCTGAAAAAGGGAGACCGTATACCTCCAGACCTGGATTCGAAAGCGTAGATTGATCTTGTTCATCTGTCTGGTTTGTTTGCCGAAATTCGAGGATATAAAATAGCGTGGGTGGGTTTGTGATGAGAAGGCATAAGTGGGCGGGGGCATGTGTTGACATAGTTGATCAAGGAAGCCAGCCTATAGGCAGCAAGAGATGTGTTGCACAAGCTAGGAACCGATACAGGTCGCTTGGTTGAATCCCAGAGTGACGGTTCACGATAAGCGGCCAAGCTCCCCCATCTTATTGCTGAGTCGTAAGGTTTTTTGCTGCTCAGATGAAGTCACTCCCACGTGAAATCTCGGAAGGTGCTGTGAGTTTAAAAACCCTAGACCTGAATGGGGCTGAGACGTATATTGTGGAGACTGGCAAATACTTAATCAAGAGGCCCTAGTCTCGACCCAGACGGTCCCATGAATAAGACTCTGGGTTGACATAAATATTTACAGTGTTTTTCTGAGGAGGGCCCCTTGTGTTTGGGACCGCAATTTTATATGCTAGTGCTGCTTCAAAAAAAAAAAAAAAATATGCGGTGGCTATTAGATTCTGTTCAGGGTAATTCACTAGGGGAACAAAAGGTACACCAAGCCCAGGGAATTACAAAATACGAGTTTGCCCTAAAGTTACAAGGGGCTTTGGAATCACTTGATACCATTACATGGCCCTGTTTTTTATTCATAATGTAAATAAATGAAACACTAGAACGCCGCTAGAACGACTTGGGTCTATTCTTGCGCGAGAGAAAGATTATTGCAAAAACCCAGTTTTACCAAAGCTTGTGCTCAACAAATAAACTTCCCAGCCAAGGCAAATTCAATTAGGGTTTATCACAGGCGTTAGGCGTTGTTACATTCGGCCGACAGCCGAGAAAGGGTCACATGGAGGGAAGCTATTGGTATGGTTGTGTTGTCGAGTGTTAGTTCTAACCTAACAATCAATCGTCTTGCGTAAGATGGGCAGCTATGGGTGGACCAAAAGGAGGGGGCGCATTTTGCGATCGTCTGCAGCTTGATTCGCAGGTTTCTAAAGGGTTCGTTTAGCTACAGGCAATTATTATTAATTCACCTAGGTTTATATTGCAGTGCTAAAATGATTACTTTCACTAATTTGTATATGAGATGAGTGAGAAATCAGAAATAATCATACTTTGAATCAGGGATGCTTTATTGGTTCAAGTATTTTTTTCAGACAATTCCAAAGACTGATCTTCTGGACTAGAACACATATATTTCCTCCCCGACCTAGTCGGAGTATGGAAAGCTTCATTGTTTAAGAGCCTCTGGAAATGTTCCATGGCTGCTTTTCTTGGAACGGGAAATTAATATCCCAAGTGAGTGACAGCTCAGGGTAACTCAGTGTGCGTGGAGGGATATACGGCTAAGGACGTATTGCTGTGGCGTACCTGCATGGACAAGGGTTAATTCTGATATTCTTTGTTTCAATATGCGTGCCTACAGTTCTTAGGAGCCCGAATGTCGTGACTATTTGTCTGCTAGGTGATGCCGTATAAAGCTGTCTAATCATAATATCTCAGTTGGTGGGTGCAGTGAGGTGGAACACTGGACACATTGAGGTTAGAGGAATTCAACAGACAAAATCTGTCGCATTCCCCGAAGCCAATGTCAAGTCGTCTTTGGTTGGTGCCAAATGAGCTGCATATGGGATTTTGTACGCAGGTGATATCACCTCACTTTTATTGTCTCGTTCAATCTATGTTTTGGAAGTCCTTACAGTAAGTAGTTTAGATTATAGTAGAAAAAAAATCGAATTGGTGTAGCCATAGTCTGATTGGCGACTTAAACTTGAGAGGGATGTTGGAGAGATTGCTGGTACAAGGCCTTGTAGAGGACTGAATGGATGATACAGAAAACATAGCATGGTGAGTCTTTTCTACAAATACCTCGGTTTCAGGTAATATTGTTTCTGGTTGCGTTCGCTCATAGATTAAATTTCCCCACACTCTCGTAGGGCTTAGTTGTATTATTTGCTAGTACAATGCAATTCATCTATTTTCTGTACTTATTCCATAAAGTATTTATTATGCGCTGGTAATTAACACATTTCAAGTAGCAGCGAACGAAGAAACCTAAGGTAGTACTAACAAACTGCTCCCAAACGCAACCTACAAGGTCCCAGTACATTTTTATTGTTACCCGTTCTCTTCTTCTTCCCCAGACACGGTGGTAGTATCTTGATCAAGCATTAAGAACTGCCTTCTGATTTACGAATCGAACGTAATCGGGGCTTTTAGGAATTACCAAAAAAGGAACTCTCTTACTGCGACGGGATGGCTGCGCTAGGTGGAGACGCTCCCTCTTGTCTCCACCAGTGGCAGTGAAAATTCGCTCTCAATGATTAAATTAAAGCCCATGATTGAATGTAGGAGGCATGTTACATCGTTTAGGGTTTCCAAGATCTGCATGACAACTTGGATCTCCTTCTATGAAGGATTTCGATATCGAATGGCATGTGATAAACGTTGGCCCACTGACTGGAGGGATCGCTTGAAACTGTACTTTCCATTGAGAGGCGGAAATCAAATAGATAGAAGTGTTGACGAGTAGGATGGTGGAGGTGTACACGGTGGTGAGCCGAGGTGGGAATTTCGTTAATCTTTGACATTCTATTCACTTCTTAGTATGTGGGAATCACAGTATCAAGATGGAGGTTGATAAAGTTGGATAGCCCTTGAAACTCGATATTGACCTTTCAAGTTGTCAAGGTGAGTTTAGGTAATCTGGTACGTTGCTTGATATAAATGTACTCCATGGAATTAAATTGTCCCTTTCTCGGTGGTGACTGTTTGCCCCTCTGACGATAGGATGAGGTCTAAAAACTTGGTACTAACTTCTCAGCATGGGTGAATTGGGCAACTACGTGTCGAGACCAGCGTAGCTAGATGTTCCTTGGGTCCTTTCTACAAAACCCTCGCAACCCCCTATCATATTGACATGGGGCCGTAGCACATGCAAGCAGTAAATGGAAGGAGATTCAAAAAAAAAAAAAAAAAAAAGATATTTCGGCACTACAGATATTACAAATTTTTTACAAAATTATTATGGCCGCCTGCAAAACCTTCGGGGGCATCTTGCCGCGTCTCTCTGGAGATCCTTAACCGCCTACGTTTAGGATTGTTGGCATAGATGTAAAAATGCTAATTGACATACCGTAAAGTAAGACAGTACGGACGCAGTCACTTTCGCCATTCTACTGACCGTGACTTTGTATTTGCCAACACAAGCCGCTCCCACTCCTGCTAGCCTGCTTACTGCGCGAACAGCAAGCCAATAACCCGAGCAACCGCTGTCCTACAGCTTGTTAAATCTCAAACTATGCTCTTGATGGCTTCAAAGGCTCTAAACCTAATTGGCAACTATCTCATACTTCTGAAGACCAACAGACCTGCCGTCAGATACAGAAGTCGATCTCGACATCTTAAATGAAGATGAGGAGGTGGATGGAAGTGATATTGAGCACGGAGACTATATTACAGAGGATGAGCTATCTAATATGCTAGGATTACATTTGGTGAGGAGATTATATCGATTCAGCCACCAGCCTGTCTCCAAGTCTTGTTTTATATAACACTATCACATATATGTGTAATTCTTCTGTATCACACAAGTAATTCAGACTCGAAATGTCAAAGGCAACTACGAAATTCTGTGCCAGTGGATTTTGTCCAGATGTTATGCTGTAGGATGTTGTGTTATAGAGCATTGGCGCTTAATTGTATTTTTGGCCTAGATCCCATCAGCTGAACCCATGGCATGCAAGTTGTGCGTGTCTTAGCAGCCCATGGATTACGGTAATCTGGAATATCCATACAAAACCCCTTGATACCTGTGATTTGGTTATTTAATGGATTCGTTTAACAGGTGCGGTTAGGTATCTAAGTCCTTAGCAGACTTCAGAAGTCCTTTCGCTGCTGATATGAATACTCGACTCCTCATGTTCAATTTTTCTTGTGTGATTGCGCTGCCTTCGGATTCGAGTTCACCCCAGGGTATACCATCTTCCATCACATTTCGTCATCTTTGAGCGCGCATATCAAGGTTATACATAGGTATTGGGGCTCATGCGGCCCCCCCCCGCGCCAGTGTCGGCTTATGCGGATTTGTATGAAATTTGCTCAATAAGCCCGTCTGACCGAGGGATTAATGCCAGTACATGAACCAACTAGGTAGGTACTGGTGCCAGTAGCATTCGTCATAAATCCCCTACAAGCCAAAATGCAATGACACATCCGTTTGCCTGAGTCTTCTCTCCGAGGCTTCGCATGTCTAATTTGAATTCAATTAGCAAAAAAATAATGGTCATCCTTGAATAGGCTTGGATGACTGGTGGTACCTAGGTAGTGTACATGAGCTCTTGAGATTCTCTTCTGTGATAAACGCAGCAAGGTTGTCTGAATTACATTGCAGGCAAGACATGCCGTGCGCGGAATACGAGGCCCAATGGGGAGTGCCGGCAAGCACTTGTGGCTTACCCAATCAAGAAAGATTCCCTCCTCCACGTGATACGAATGCATCCATTGTTCCAGGCCGATATCTATTGAAGGAAAGTAATAAAAAACCAGAGAACTCCGAATGTTTAATCCCTGAGACTTTGTCTTCATATCCCGCCCTATCCCGAACAATTTCCAAGTATTCATGGGTTTGTCGTCGCAACATCGGATAGAAACGTTCAGTTTATCGAGATCGAGTTCCAGCAATAGGGTGTACATTTTCTCATAAGATGCATACGGCCAGTGTTCTTCCAAGTACACCACATTACCGAGTTTACTGCCACCTCTCTCTCACCACTCCTTCCCCACCATACTATCTCCTCGACTTCCGACCTGGAACTGCAGGCTCTGAAGTCACCGATACCAACTCAATATCATGCAGTATCGCTTGGGGTCGAGTTTACGCCCTTCCTCTCTCAACATACAACCCCGCCATCTGGAACTCTACCATAACCGATGGCCTTTCAGAGCTCGATATTCTTGTTCTTATGCGGACCTTGGAAGTGATAAATGAGGAATCACCCGGTGGTGTACGATGGGTGATGAAAGGAAAGAGAGATGAAGGAGGGGTGTTCAAGATAATGTTGGAGAAAGTGGAACTGAGGGTATCAGGTACTCCTGGGTCGAGTATTCGAGGAATTACACCTGTGGAGGAATTGGTGCAGAAGGACGGGTTAGTGATGTATTTATTGGTTGTGCCGGAGAGGGAGGAGTATATTCTGCGGAGAAAGGAACGAGAAGGTGAAGACATCGCAATCGAGCTAGTGGCGATGACAGGTGAACCGATCTCACACCCGAGTAGCCCTTGGAAACAGCAGGGTACATCATTTGAGAAGGGGCGATTGGCTCTGCTGGATGGCAAACTGGGGACACTGCTCGCCACCGGGGGGATTATTGCAGCGTTTATATATATGGGGGCAGGGTTTATACAGGTACCCGTTATTAATACTGGTGGCTGATATATGTATATAGGCTGCGAATGATTCGATGCCTGCATGTACATGTGACATTATTCTGGTATTTAATTGTAATTTCCTAGAGGATACTGTAAAATAACAGTGCTGATTTTGTTCGACATAATATCTGTACTTTGCAAGCACCTTGTGCAAATGGAGGTGTAAGAACTTTCATTTGCCTAGTCGTCGTCAGAACACAGTATGCGAGGCAGGCGAGGCTCCCACCACAGTACAATACGCACAGAATAGGCACACTTATCAATTTTGTTTACCCTCAGATTGCACTGTAGCAAGTATTGATATTGGTATTAATCTTCATGTCTAGTCGTTGTCGTCAAGTGCCTCGGTCGTTGCCTGGTCTGATTGTAGTTTCTAGAGATCAATAAATTAGTCTGTTTGTCCATAGAGGCTTTCCCCATATATCTAGACTAGGTATTCAAACCAGACAAAAGTATCCACATATCCCCATCGTTCTAGAAACTCATGTTCATGCTTAGATGCAATGCTTCTTACCGAGCAAAGGCTTTTTTTAGCTATTCCATGCTAAGCCATGGGAAAGAGCTGCATTGTCAAAGTACACTAGTTGCACTACCCCTCCACAGGTAGTGCAACCAGACTAGTCACCCATAGTTCCTCCTTGATTTTTTGGAGCAACCACTATACTTCCTGAAACCCGTCTCATTCTGGAGCATGTTTACGGCCTACCTCTATCAAGCAGCTCTCGGGGAGACCAATATCCGACCAATGTCAATCAGGATATACAGCCTGGTTCGACTATTCACGTCACAGCTCGCTTCTCAGAGCTTGAGCTAAGTCATTATGCAGGGACCTGTGGGTTTGACATGGGCCATACATTCACTAATTGAGCTCAATAAGAAAGCGAGTTCAGAGTAATTCTAGGATCCATATACAAAACGCCGGCGCCCGATGAGGACGAGAAGATGACGCCAGCTAAACAAGAACTTATTGCATGATTGTGAAAAGTTTTCTAGGTCGCATGAAGGCAGATGCGAGGTTCAGGCGGGTGGGAGATTTGTGGCTCCTCTGCATAGGTTCTGATAAGGTATCAAAGTTGACATTAGCTATGAACTACTATGTAGTAACCATGAAAATGTTTTCTTGCTGAATTTGCTGACAAGTAGCCAAAGCCATATATGACCTCCTTTTGATTTTCCACCCCCATGTACAATTTCCGGCTCGAAACTAGATACTTAAGATACTTAGGAATCTCCTGATAAACATGAACTCCCCTTATTCCTAAAAGAAATTGAGGAAACATTAAGTAAGAGGAAGATCGAGTCTCAAAATCACATCTAGTCCATTCCGTTCATGATTCTGCCGAGAAACGCCGTGTGCCCAAGTGCAAGAAGCATCTTGTATCTCCTGGACCAGTGCTTCTTTGATAAAGCAACCTCCGACTGCTAGAGCTCTGCCGCATTTACCTCCTTCCTTCGCTGCAGTCCCTGCAGTCCCTGCCTCCTCTGCTGCTTTACCCTCGGTCTTTGCCCCATCGTTAGGAGCTCCGGTGTTCCTTTGCTATATTGGCATCGGCGTTAAGCTTCGCCTCTGGCCCTGCCAGTGCCACGGGCTGCACCTCCACTCGCCACCTTATCAGAAGGTAACTTCTCTTCCAAAATACCCAACTTTGCATCACACCTCTCAGGACCTTGTGTCAACAATAAGACCTGTCTAACCACTCCATCCGGAATTGGTGTTCCCCCAACCCCCGACCACGCAGATACATGTTTCTCGAGTACAAACGCCACAGAGTGATTTCCGAATCTCATTCCCAATACAGCCCACTCCGAATCCGTATTTTGGTTCAATACCTCAATAGTCTGCATCAAAATCCTTATAACAACCTCAGAGAGTCTCGTGCTATCAAAATATTCCAAACATCCAGGCTCCTTCGTAGACATCGTAGTTGGAATAGACCAAAGTGGAAGGCCATACACATCTCCCCAGACGGAAAGGAGTCTGTTATTATTCTGCTCAATAGGGTCGTGGTCGTTTGAACGAAATTCCAGAGAATAGTATCGAGTAGCTGGTTTTAGGTGGAAGTGGAGGTATATTTTGAGGGTACGCTCCTCATCATTTGGAAATGCGGGGCCGCCTACATCCGATTCTTCCTCTCCTTCGTCATATTCATATTCATACACCGTCATATTACTTTCTTCTTCGCAATACTCAGGGTCATAATCCGCCTCATCATGGGCCGACATCTTGAGGATCTGGGTGGGTTAGCGTTGCCAGCGTTAGTAAAGCTTCAAGGAGGCAGGGAATTGGAAACATGAGCTAGGATGGACGCAAAGGTCACAAACTTGTTTAAATTTGTGTATTTTGAAGTAGAGGTCTCACGAGAAGTTGAGGGGTATCGAGAGCCTGCAAGGGTGGAATTTAATGCCGATCCATAGACGTGACCTCAGAGATACATCATCTATTTAGAAGTTTCAAATAGAGTTAACTTTACTTTCCATATCTCACTTATGGTGGCGATTTAGTCTCGATCGAGACTAGTGTTTATTTTTTACTCCAACCAGACTAATTTATACTCGAGCTACTTATATCTTGTAGCCTTCTTCTATAGAATTGAACACCTAATATAATTAAGCTTCTTTCATGTGAATGGTTGAATCATGACAACATGATGGGATTGGCCAATCATGATTTAGCCACGCACCCAGCAAGTCATGCTCATGCTCGTAAGGCATGACGGTTTGGATCAAGGCCCGGGAATTGAAGATTCTGAAAAATGATTTTTGGATAGGATGGGTGAGCTGACTTTGACTAAGTACTGATGGAAATCACATCAGAATATCACATAACTTGCCAACTAATTAATTACCCATCAATTTTCTTCCTACCATGAGATATACATCCTGCACTCTCAATATCACAATGTCATCTGGTGACCTGGGTACATTTTAATACGATTAGGCTGGAGAACAGGAAATAACTTTACGGCAACCAGATTAAGATAACTCATGCATGGAACTTAAGAGCAATTGATCCCGGGCCTAGTAAGTATAAGATACTGTACTTATATCTTAGTGGGAATGCTGAACTATTGTAAGCTGATTACTTATCACTAAGCTTACCTAATTCAGAAGTGACTACCCATTTAGGAAATTCCATTCCAAGCTCTTCTGACTAGGCAAAATCTTTCTTATATATCAAATATATCCATAGGCTGTATAGTATCTCAGACGTTCCTAGATCAAGAGTCTGTATGAGGCTATGCTCATCGTGCTGTTTGGTTGTTATTCGGGAAGGATTTGAAGGAGGTTGGAACAAATTACAAGACCGGCAACAATTTCGTATGTAGTGTTACCGAGTAAGTAGAAAGTGACATCTCTCTATCCCTGGTATGGCACACAACAAGAGGAGGTACTAGACGTCACTTCACAGAACGGGCTAAAAAGTATGAGGTAAAAAGCAAAGTATATGTGGTTTAGAGCAGAACAAATGTGCTTTCCATGGAGCGAGTCCTGAAATATTTCATTAGGTACTAGTAATCAAAGCTAAGAAGTAGGTCCTATGGGTTTTTCAACAAGCCTGAGGGTTGGATATCTCAACCCGGAACTCATTGGGATACTCTCTGAAAGCTTGGGTACTCTTATCTCCGCTATCCAAGATTGACGCACATACTAAGAGTTTCTAAACAGTTTTAGGTCTCTTCAGATTCACTTTCTCTACCATGCAAACTCAGCTTTGAATACTGTACTTCTAATATAGATACTACTGTATGTAGGTACAGCTCTTGCCACAAGGCTAGAAGTTACTACTGCAGCATACCTATACACACATATGTGCCCCATGCATATCTCGGATGCATACATATGTATCTCCCAAGCTTGGGGGTGTGTGTAGTCACTTGTGCAACGCTACGCTGTACAATCATGTGCGGGGTCACATTTATTATAGAAGATAGGACTCTCACATCCCAATCAATATTCTTGATATCTCTAACATAACGGGACGCGACGAGACTAAACAGGAGCAAGTATTCGACAACAATGGATTCCTCCACTCGGCAGTGGACGCCAAACCTCAGTAGCGATACCGATGATGGTGTTTCGACTCCTACGACTTCCCGCCCAGTGTCGCCTCTGCCTTGGAGTGCATCTGATGACAATTACTTATCTGGTTCATCAGACGAGGACAGTGATGATGAAGGTACTCTGCTTTGTAGAAATGAACCTCCGGGTGAAAGTGAAGAAATACGTCCGACCCCGACACCTTCTTCGACCAGAACTTCCGAAACCACAGTTGACAGCGTCTATGCGGGTGGAGACGTTATTCTCGAGGTTGCGTTTATTCAATCCTGCAAGGAATCTAGACAACTTCTTGACGATAGCCGATCAATATCATGGGCCGACATACAACGTTTCGCAGTTACGCCTGGCTACCGTGCCAGAGTATCATCCGTTGTGCTATCTGTTGCTAGTGATATCCTACGCGAAACCTTCCAGATACTCTCTGCACATATCCCTGGGAAGTGGTTCCGGCCCTTGAACCATACGCAGCGAACTCGCGGCACGTACTGGTACCGTGTCGATTCCAATGCTGTTGTCCAGGAGATTAATCTTGTCTGTGTCTCTGACTTCCATCAATTCCTTTGGCCTGAGTGGAAGTCACTTTTGCCGGAATCTTTCAAATCCTTGATGTGTATACTTCACCACAAGAGCCCTGCGCTTTTGGATAGTCTACTGGCAGTAGACCTAGAAGAAGGCACGGAGCGTGGATTGGTATACCTTTCAATTCTCTCCGAGCTCGCATGGGTTTTCGGATGTGAAGGCGCAGTCGCATCAACTATCCAACTCGCTCGAATCAGTTTAAAAGCCCGGGTATCAGAATACCATGATGACGCCGGGAATATTAATAGGCCTCTGTCTCCAGAGTTACCAGAACTAAGAAAAAATAAATATGGCTTCTCTCCTGGGGATTTACAATACCTTCCTGGTTTCAGCCTTTCCCCCCATATAAAATTTGCTTTTGTTTGGAACGACAGAATTGCATTTCAGAAGGCAACTCAGTTATACATCTTGGGCACTGGTGGTGTACCGCGAGTCTACGAGTATGATAATATGGGGATTCTACCACTTATGCTAAGTACGTGAGTATGCTGTTTCAGCTATGGACAAATGTGAGGGATGGTTTCAGGGTATTTTCATAATGCTAACGGCCAGTTTCTCTAGATACTCTACAGGAACGGCGAGACTCAATAATTGACATGTGTTTCGACGTTCTCAACCAGATTTACATTACATTGAGCAAGTGGAAATCTTTTAGTTCTCCAGAACAAGAACGCTCTTGCTGCTTGTATCTAGGCAAGTTCATACGGGCGCTGGGCAATTGTATATGGGGGAGCTTCTTCGAAGAGCCTCTCACCTTCCCTCTCAGCCGCACCTTCCCCCAACACCGATACTGGAGCTCCCCGTCCACGCTTGAACGTTCCCTTAGGGAGTTTGCCCGGGAATTTGAACAAATGGAAAGCTCTATTGTATATCCTGAGCAGTGGGTGCGGATCCAGTTGGATAGTATATTTGAAAGAGAGGGATTGGATTTGGTCAAGTTCCGTTGTTAGTGATAACTGTATCTTTAGTAAGAAATGGACGCTAGGCTGGCGCTGGATCTGACTGTACTGTAGATCTGACTCTTGATCTGACTTGATCTGATGCATAAATGACGGGTAGCCGGACTACATGGGATCAGAGTATAATTCAATCACATGAAGTCAGAGTAGAATTCAACCACATAAGGAGTTGCTCGTGGTCAACCATATAGCTTCACTTGTAGTCGACGTCAGGAGAGCGTTGAATCACCTTCCATTAGGTTGAATAACGTGATTCCTTTGATATATCCGGTAGAGCAACAGCTTTTCAGACTAGAGGCTCCGGTTCACATAACCTTCTCCAGGTATTCACCGCGAGATTGTTGTCTAGAACTAGGTTAGCATTATCCAGAGAACTCACCTCACCTAAACATTTGCCCCTTCAAGGAATGTCCAGAGCTGGCTGCCGCAAGTTTTTTTTTTTTTTGAGGGGGGAATCGGTACATGTCGTTGCCATACAAATTTGTATGAGGGAGCTACATGACAAGCCACTTCTTCAACCCACACTCTTTACTACCTGTTACTATAATATATAGTGAAGGGGGCCCGCGGGGAGGGGGGGGGGTTTGGTCTGTTTATTTTTTTTTCTTTTGATATTAAAGGAATAGGTATGCTTGGGTGAATTCCACATGTAGGTAGGGATTCCTGCTTGCTTCCCTTGATGTTTCATGATTCTTTTCATAAAGTGGAAATTTTTGGTGTAAAACTGACGATGGCCAGAGAACTCATGGCTTAAAAGTATACCTAGGCGTCCAAACACGAGGTCCCTGAGTTGACCTGTGCTTGATAAATGGGTTCCATATATATAAGTATGTACCAATTCATACTGGGAGTGAAAGTATATATGTCTTGGCCTGGGTAGACGATCTGCCAAGCATAATAGTCACATGCCAAGACTCTAGTCGCTCGCATAGCTTCGCATTTGCTGAGATGCTGACGGAACGAGACTAAGGTGCTTTGTCAGCTCTAATCTCTCAACACTACTGATGATAGGTGTTTCGACAGTTGACAATGTATATACGGGTGGAGACGTTATTCTCGGGGTAGCGCTTACCGGTATTCAATCCCACAAGGAAACTAGATAACTTCTTAAGGATGGCGGATCAATATCATTGGTTAGTCTCTGGAAATGAGAAAGGCTGTTCTCGCACGTTTGTGTTGTGTTGCGTTGTGCTGTGTTGGGGCATTACAAGGATACTTATTCTTTGAACGTAGAACCTAAGCACCAACTAAGGAGATACAATTTTATCTTGTCCCAAATCCTCCAAGGTTAATTTCTCCTACCGAGTATCCATGGGTTCTGTCCTACCCCAAATAACCAAGATTCAGCCTCGGTGGGGTGCCAGTTAACCTAAGTATCTAACTGCACACCCCCCCCCCCCCCAAACACACAAACGCACTGTGGCAATGGCTAGATGATATGAAACACATACAAAGACAAAGAAAGTGGTCTCCGTAACCCGTTCTCATATCCCTACCTATGAACCCACTGTGAACGAATCGTTAGTACTGTTCTATATCATCTGATATGCTTCTCATAATTTATAAACCCAAACTAAAGAAACTAAAATTGGCATTTTCTACGATTTGACAGTATGGAGGGAGGGTAATATTGTTTAATACAGCAGGCGGACTAGAGTATACGGGGGGGAGGGGATTTAAAAAGGGGTAATATTTACTTAGAAGTAATACCCAGCCACGGCTTGCTGGTGAGTTATCTTGCTGGTGAGATTGACTGGGGCGGGAGAAGAAGACGCGTGGTTGCAGCTGTAGTCAAAAAAAAATAATCATCTTGTAATAACAAACCATGTGAGGGAAGCTCGGAAATTTCCAAACATGAGATGAAAGGTAGCAGTATCCATTATAACATTATCGGTGAGCAATTGGTAGCTCTCTCTCCAGATGTATATGATACAACTGATGCTCTGATCGATCTTCGCATCCACTCGCTTCCCAAAGTTAAACTATGCCCCACTAATTCGAAAGAAACAGACAGATAAAAACGGCTCAGAGAAAGAAAAGAAAACTACAGTGAACTCTCGATATAAGAATATTCTTATTTCTCGAGGTTGTTTACTAAGGTATTCTTATAGCAAGAGTACCTGATTGGGTAATATATAAACAGCCTAGCTGGAATAGGAATGCTTATCGATAAGAAATACCCCCAACCACCAAAGACAACGCTACCAAATACAACGCCGCCAAACACAATACTGCGACACACGATACTGCGACACACAATACCGCGACACACAATATTACTACACCTACAATACCACCTCCGAACCCCCGAACTAATTCGATATGCCTGCTAGTGGTGCATTGAAAAGTAAAGGTTGGACGGAAGAAGAACGCAAGGAGATATATGACTATGCACATGCATACTGCCTTCTTCACGTCATCCGGGGCGGTTCCTGGTTCTCCTGTACCTAGTTCTTCCTCTACCTCACGTTAATTCTCTTTTTTGATGTATACCTTTAGTAGTTACCCTGACATTTGATATAAGAATATTACCCCCCCCCCGCCGGACGATATTCTTATATCGAGAGTTCACTGTATCCCAACTCAACTGGCACAGCTAAGTATCTATTGGTATTGAGACACTGGTAGGAGAAAATCTCATACCGTTACGTAGAATCAGCAATTCCCCCGCTTTCTCTTGGGATAGGGCTCAGTGTCGTATCCTCGATAGAACACAGCCAGGATGGTGCTGATGTACGTATGCTGAGATCGTGTTGGGGGTCCAACAACCTGTGCGAAACAGGCTAGCCCGACATAGTCTGGTTGCCCGGACAACACGTGTAGTCTGGTTGGCACAAGCAAAACGTGGATGTTATATATCTACTACATACTTTCAATTGCAATTGCTAACTGAATCCCTGCACAACAGAACTTAGCACTATCACCTTACATTGGGCGTAGAAGTTTGTTCCACTAGAGTCTGTCTCCTTTTTATCACCTTTTTATATGCTGGATGATACAGTCGCTTCCTCTGGGCCCCTTTATATTGCGTTTGCAACTATAGCTAGCAAATTGTGCTTCTAGATCAGCTGCCTACACCCAAGAGTATCCGCTAATGTGTGTATTACACTCCCCGAGCCCATCAATTGCTTTAGAGAAGATCTTCTCTCAATGAACAAGCGTGCGGAAATTGTGTCACCAGTCAATTCGAGGTCTCGGCGTTTTGAAATAAAACGGTGCAGTCTTGAATTAGTAGTCAATTGAAGCCGCTTAGCAGTCAGAAAAGTCAACAAAGAACAGGTAGGGAGGTCTTCCGCCAAAAACCTATATTCATAACCTCTTATAAGCAGCCCACAGTCCCCATCCCTTCCGTTGGGTGCCCTTGTGCTAATTCCATATTACAAAATGACGCAAGCCAGTCCCACAACAACGCCTTCCTTGCCCGGGACAGCTAAATCCCACCACTTTTGTTTTTCCTCTTCCTTCTTTTTTTTCTGACATGTTCCACAGTTTGGGCAATCACACGATTTGTTCTTTTCTTCAACTTCTTCCTTCTTTTTCCTGTTCTCTTGCGCCACCTTATTCCTCTTTTCTTCACAGCGGGGATGAGTGCATGGATGTTTTTCGCATGAGTGACTCCAGCGGACACGACAGCTACAGTGTCTATGAGAGTTGGGGTTTCGGCAGGGCGGTGCAGGAGGCAGAAAGTAGTTGGATTGGTGTGCAATGGGAACTGCAACGGGGTATGGATAGGCGATGTTGCCCCCTATTCCGTACTGAAGGGCAACCTGTGTGGCGGGAAGAGGAGGTGCAGCATAGTGCGGTTGCAATGCCATTTGGGTTGACATACCATTGCAATACCAGCGTTTTGCGTGGCAATCCGGACAGTTGCAGCCGGCGTGATGCCGGGAACAGTGCTCCATAGTGCAGGTACACTTGGGCTTTGGAGAACTCACAGGAGAGGTCTCAGGAGTTGCAGGAGGGGTTCGACGGACGAAAGTGGTGAACATGTGGTTTGCTTATTTTTGTACCTCGGATACTGTAGCCCTATGGGCGCGAGGTCAGGAACCTGAAGGGTCGTTTGTAGAGGTAGGAACTGAAGTGCTTCAAAATGTTTTATCTCGGCAGAGTACCTATAACCTCTAGCTATGGTCCTCAACAGGTTAAGGTGGCCCCTGTTGATATACATGCTCGTCAGCTCCCTTATAATACCCGGTAGATGGACGAGGATCAGAAAGGCTAGGTATAGGGACAACCTGTGCAAGTATCGGCCTCGTGGAATGGATCCTATAATAGTTCGATGCTAATTATTCCCCTGATCTGTTGTATCGAGGGTGGTGTCAGCCTGTGTCAATAGCCTGGCTGTTCTGGTTGGGCTGCACCCATATATACAGGAGCTGCTTACGTACTTAAGTACCAAGTAGTAAGTACCAACCAGATTGAGTAGTAGAGGCGAGTTCCCATAGTCACGGCACCTGATCTCGGCCCAGTAACGTGCAACTAGACCACACCGTTTACTCAAGTGCTACTTAGAACCTGCACGCACCGAGACTAATGTATAGGCCGGCACGGGGCGATAGCAGGCAGATCAATTACAGCAAACCAGACTACCAACCAGACTTAGTCTCAGACTGCTACAAGATAAGACCACATGGAGCGGTAGTCTGGTTGCATGGAGCGGTGTAGTCTGGTTGTAGTCGCTCCAGGCACAAGTCCTGGCACAAGTCTAGTTCTAAAGCATCCTAGACACTAGCCTGGCTTGCCTAGATACCTATCAGACTCTTCAGACTGTATTCTGGTTGGCACAACACCCTCCAAAGGAGGATCAGACTGCTATACCTCAGGCTCTTAGCCACATTCCTCTGTCCCCTGAGTCAGGTTGGCACATGTCTCCTCTAGTCTGGATCCTGGTACTGTCTCCTCTAGTCTGGATCCTGGTGTCTCCTCAATTCTCAACAGCCAAGTGTATAGATTGCTCCCGTAAACATAGTCTGGCTTGCCCTCGGAGCCTAAACACACCCATGGGTCTGGTCACTTGCTAAAAAAAAAACAGCCGGTATCTCGCTATACAGGCGCACGAGTCTATATTCTAGTCTGGTTGGCACAAGCCCCTCGGTACTACATTCCAGTCCCGTGAGTGTGTTATGAGAGGAGTTGGACGAATTGATGCCGATGCTAATGCTGAGACGCAATACTAGAGAATAAGACTACTTAGACGTATTCCTTGCCCTAACTTACCACATTCTCTTCATTACACAGACATCCTCCTTTCATGCCAACTAGACTTCTAGGCTCCTACCCTCACTTCCCGTTCACTCACCTCACCATCCCCATGCATGCCTAACTACCAACCACTCTCTAGGCCTGTAGTATTTCCTTAGTCTGCTTGGTAATCCCTGTGAGCATCTAAGTCTACGCAAAGGGTAGCTTGGATCATTGTAACCTGTGAAGAGAAATGGCGCTGACGTTGTACTTTTAGCAAACACTCGAGAGCGTGCCAAGAGGGTACGGTACACAATGAAGAAGTCAATCAGAGAACGCCACTCGCTCCCGTCCATCAGGGAGATACCACGCTCTGGACCTGCCAAGGCCAACGACATACGCTTCGCCACTTTGCGAGGGCGAAATCAGCCACCAGTCCCACTGAAGACTGTCCCAGAATTGCAAGCAAAGGAAGTTGATCCAAATACCCGTGGTAATCCTGTCAAAATTCCAACAGTCAGCGCACCACCTGGCAATCCGGTGACGAACATCTATGGCCGAAGCTTGCTTGCACCACCCAGTTTGAGTTCCCTATTTGGCAAAAGTTCTCACCTTGCTGCAGGTGGAGGGGGGACGGCCAAAGAAATCCATTTTTCAAACATCAGTAGCATATATCGAAAAGATTACCCTAAAAATCCTGTCGGTGGCATCAGATTTGGATATGACAGTACAAAGCCAAATTCACCCCAGACAACCCATGAGGTAGCGTTGCAGAGCTACAGAGCCGCAAGGCAAGATGGAACTGGATATATTTGGGAACGGGCCGCTGCCAGTTGCACTGTGGCCCAGAATCCTATTGATGACTACGGTCGAAACGCTAGTCGCTCCAGCATTGTCCATCCGGGGCCTATTTCCCAAGGGACCTTCCAAAACACTGCAAACACCGGCGACACACTACTAAACCAACCTCCTGGTAGTCCCCAGACAATTTACCACACAGACCATAGTATACCCCACGGCAAAATGCAACTAGAAACTCTCCACCCAGAATCCCTATGTGAACCAACTCCCTATCCCGAGCCATCTCGTCCAGATACTGCGCTCTCACAGAACCGTCGTGGCATATCACTTATAGGATTACGCCCATCCACGCCTTCGACTTTCAGGATCAAATCACTAGCCAAGAAGACCTCACAGCTTTTCGGGATGTCTAATGCCAGCCGTTCGACAATTGCGCTCAACGCCCGTGCCGCTACTGTGACGCCTGAGGTGGGACAGCCGAAGCAGCACCAGATAAACAAGAGGGGCAAGGCCTGGGAAAGTAAGGATGATGTCAGGACTGTAACGGTCCAGACGCAGGCTCAAATGTTCCTAGAGATTGCCCGCAAGGCAGAAAAGAAGGGCAAGACCGTCTACTTTGCCTCTACCACTGGAAGCACTTTCGTACTCACCAATGACTCCTGTGCCGGGGCTTACACTGCTATTAGCCTTTCCACTGCCAACTTGGCAGGTCAAATGGCACCGTCCTTGATGGGGGCCGGAGAACTGCTGGTAGATGGTAAAAACGGAAAGAAAGGTTTATTGTTTCTGTTATCGCCCCAGCAAATTATGGGATTGCTTCCCTTTGAAAAGGTCGATGTGGAAAAGGAGGGTAAATCCGAAATGTATGGATTTGGAGCAAAGGCGAAGCTTGGGCATCAGTTTTATGAGCATGAATGGCAAGACGGCGAGGACCGTAGATTTACACTCGCACTTCATTTAGCCACGGTCATAGTCAGAGGCCCTGGTCATTTGCTTGGAGAAATCTCGGCAGTGTTCTGGGCTTGAGGACCTCCACCAAAATTCAAATTGCAGTTTCTTGATTCTGCAAACGATATGGGGGAAAGTTAGGGTCGCCTAGATTTATCAGTTATTGGCTATTTTTGCTATTTTGAAGCACCGTGGTAGAAATGCCTCTAAGCTGGCTTTGGAGGGTTGAATTTGGGCTTATTCTGCATCGTTTCCTTTAGGGTTGGCTTATCCCTCTACGTACACAGTGGTCCGATTGTTCTAAATGAACACTTTTCACCCTCGATCTGTTGGCTTCTACATCTCTCTTTGCGTGTGCAATTGCCCCCCTACAGTATTGCTGCTAGTATCTTTTGCCTGATGGTATAATGTTAAAGGATTGAATAGCTCGAAAGCATATGAGCGTCATATGCCACTGAGATAGGATAGCTTCAATATGAGTAATGGTTTACCTAAAAAAGAAAGATTCCGCACATGATTAAAGTAGTCTGGTTGTGGTTCGGTGCATACTCACTCATTTTAATACTTACTTGCCTGATCTTGAGCCTAGGCCCATACCTCAGAAACCCCATGACAGAATTATTCATTTTAATGTCAAAACCATGTCTAATAGGTATATCTTTGTACAGTCTGAATTCACATAGTCCATGTTTTGGTACAAGACTACCAGTACCATGTATAATCTGCAAGGAGAGATACATTGTACGAGAGTGGTGATTTATTTAGCCTCACTCTACCTAATAGCCTTCTCGTATATTTTTCGTAAGCTACATACAAGATTGCACAAGACCTGAGTACAAGCCACTCCCCTGGGCACAAGATAGTGCGCTCTGAGCTTGGTTAATCGACTTCCAAAAGTGGTAATCGGAGGGCCAAGACCCCCTAATGCGGTAGCACAACGTCATAATCAGATATATATATCCCTCTAGCTCTAACATCTTCTAACGCCCGCATAACCACGCCAGACTCTATAACAAGCACTGGAACTCATTTATTCGTCCTTGATATCTAAATAGTCCTCTCAATATCATATTCACGATCTCAACATGCCTCTAGACAACCTCCGCCTCTTCTCCACCCTCACGGCAGTAATCGGGCTCATAGCAGTCCTCGAACTAGGGACTTTAATTGCAGGGTCACCAGTCCCATTACAGATGCGATCATTAAAAAAATGGCCCCGAATTGCATTCTACAACGGAGAAAAGAGTGCAGTATGCACCACCGGAATCAGTTGGGTCTTTGGGAGAAATGGAGCCGGTGGGGCAAGGGGTTGGGAATCGGAGTGAGAGTGAGGATAGAATAGAGAAAGGGGGTGATAGTGGGTGTGGGGTATGGAAAGAGAAGGGTATGTTGGGAGAGTGGGGAGGTAGATGTTATATTAGAGGGAGGACAGGGGTGGTACAGGGGGGAGGCGGGATTGAATAGGGTGGTGCAACGGATTGTTGGAGTATGATTGGAAAGGTGACAGTGGAGATAGACTGATGGTCTCTGGGAAAGGACGGCAGCTGACTAGTGTACATACGGAGCACCTGACCAAGCAATCCAAGATCCAGAGGCACAGTTGTTCACTTTGTAGGGAGGTGGTGCTTATATGTACAGTGCCTGGCACTTGATGGAGTTGGTAACACTTCACCTCCATACAAAAGACCAACCTTACAGTTACTTAAGTCCATACCGAGAACGAACCAAAATTTGTTTAGTATACTCATAAGAACCATATCGAGCGCCCACCGCACTACTATATCAAAGTCCCTCTACGGACCAAAGTAGAAACTAAAAAAAAATTCGATCATAAGCCAACAACAACCTGAGCCAGTTCAATTAGTCCTTACAGCTTTTGATACCTCATCTCCACATAGGATATTGAGTATTATATCTCACGTCACTCATTACCTTTGGCAACTTTTGGCAGCTATTATTTAAGTAGCTCCTGGTATCTACAAACGGTTCGAATAAACATTTTCAATCTAGCCCTTGCTATTGGTCCCGACTGAAGGACGTTCGTTTCGTCCCTCACCCCATCTTCTACACACTGTCTTAGGAGTTCCTCGCAATCGATTTCTCAGATCAGGTGAACTCCGATTGTTGAGGACGAACAGTTAATCTTGTGGTTGACCGCGAAGTTCGTCATTTTCTCCTTTTTTACATGAAAGACCTCCCTAACAGCATCACGCTCTTGTTTACATTCAGATTCGCACCAAACCCGGCTCGTAGCGATATCAAGTCCATCAGTTTCTTCTAGGCCTCAGCAAACTGTAAGGTATGATCTTTACAAGAGCTCTCCGGCACAAATAATCATCTTTCAGAAACGTTGACTAATTTTAAGGCAATCAAGACCTATTCAACCTTCTCTACCAAGAGTTCATTGGCTTGACTAGATATTGTGAAAGTTCTGTCTGGCACACTCCTCTACTCCGATCATCACCAACCCCACGATGTGCTATCGGGATTTCCAATACCACAATTGTTGGCACAAGAAGCACTGGTGGTCATCACTCAAACGAGGCAGAACCTACGATCCATTCATCTCACCATGTAAGAAACTTTTACAACATCCTAAGTATCCAAATGCCACCAGGCGAGATGTATGGTGTACATTGAAGAAAAGAGAGGTTTGGGAAATTAGCATCACTCCTTGTCCAAGCTGCCAGATGAAGCAACAGGCGCCAAACTATAAAGTGCCAAATTCAGTTTCATTGATGCAGAACGCAAACGTCCTCAGAAAACACAAGCAAAAAAAGGGTAGAAGTGAAGGTCGAAATGAGGGTGAAGATAAGGGTGAAAGTGAAATTGAAAGAGAGGGTGAGTATGAGTGTAAAAGTGAGGGTGATGGTGGTGATGGGAAGAATTAGGCACCTGAGGTTAGCGACGGTATATGGAAGGAGGCATCAAGGGCCGTTCTTGTTGTTCCAGTTTGTTTTTCCATTCAAAGATTTTCGCAGAGAAAAGTGGGAATGGCTTGCAGTCAATGTATTTACATAAGTCATACTATTTGAGTTGATCTATATATCCCTAGATCCCTTCACTGTGTATATGCTGTCCTCTAAGGATTGGTATATTTAGTAAAGTTCCATCGCTCTTCTATTAATCACTTGAAAGAACTTCACTTGCATCTGATGATAATCGTTATGGCAGGGTGGGTTGGGGCCTAATCTGTTTTACTAGCACGTGCTATGAGTCCAATACATTCCTATATCAGGTAATGAGGATATATAATATCCACTCCCAACCTTTTTACCTGGCTTTCACGCCTCCCGTTTTATACTCTGTATAAATTCAAGATACACACATCAGGAATTCCTCCCTACTGGGCGAATCTATCTCTTTAAGTTATATCGAATCAGTCTCGAGCCTCTAGGCCACCCTTTATCTAGATTTAACGAGAAAACTTGTAAAGCTGATTCCACCGCTTTTGAGCTTTCCCTTCAGTCCTTACTATCTAACTTCGTCTTTCTCACAGCAGGTAGGAAACGTTGGCAACAGAGAGTCTAAGATACTGCTGCAAAAAAACTACGCGAAGCCGCCAATTCTTTCTTGGCTGTCCTTTCATTGCTCATCGATAAAGCCTTTCCGGTCAACAGGTGCAGATTCGAGTCAGTATCTTTGCCAACTGATGGTAAATATTGGTGTTTTTCAGCACCACATTGAAATCCATCGTACCTCTCTGATCATGACACATCAATAGCTTTTTTTCCAAACTCGGGCATTCAATCGAAGCTATCAATTCTCCAAACCTTCAGCAGACATTGTTACAGAGTTTAAGGAGAAATATAGCAGATAGCATTACCCGTATGTCCCTATCCTCGAAGTAGCTTCACAATCTGACAGATATCAAGCTCTTAGATCACAGGGCACAAGACTAGCAGTACCCTACACTCCGTTACTCCATTACTCCCTCAGATCCACCAAGATGTGTTACAGAGACTATGTCTACAATCAGTGTAAGCACAAAACTAAATGGTACTCGGGTTAGAAGCACGGGAAAACCTTCGCACCGAATATCGTGCCATGTGAAACCTGGCTCAGTCATCCAGGTTGGGAAAATAGGAGGTATGGTGAGTCATGTGGAGGAATCGAGGACCGCCTAATTTCGTTGGCATTGACGCCATGGCCATGTTCGAGGTGTGCGATGGGAGGCTCGGATCGGCCGAGTAGGTGGAAGTTTTGGAAGAAGTTTCCGTGATGGAACTCAATTAGGGAGGGGTGCGAGGGATGAGCGTGAGGTGTTTATGGACAGTTGAGGGATATTTTGTAATTGAATTGTCTTTGTTGGCCTTGATGTCGTTTTAGGAAAGTGGGAGAATGGATTAGGGATGTTTATTGTTTTCGTTTGGGTGAGAAATCTACGTTGGATAATCAGTGAAAGGGGCTGTCTCGTGATACGTGAAGTCTCTACCTCCCTGGATCCTATCATCTCAATTGGTGACACAAGAAACAATGTGATACTCCTGGGAGTACGAAGAAATGAGTACCACCGGAAGAACTGTACAAAGGACAGCTGCATATACATCTCTGTTATGAAATCACAATATTAAGTACAATCTTCCAAACCACATTGCTGCCTCTTGCAGATGTATCTCTCTAAAATCATCTCACACCGTCGCCCTCAAAGTGCAGGAAGGTCGAGGATATAAATATTTGATATACAGCTAAATAAATTATAAACTCCTCGAATTAGACGAGATAAACAACCCTAAAGTTAAACCTTAAGACGAACACTAGCCTCATCGCATCCGATTACAAATTCCAGATATCATCAACCAAACAGTTCTCCAATAACTCAAAGGAGCGACTCTGCCCCCAATGCGTCAATACCCTAACCCTTATTTAGGGCGGACAGCCTGCTTCGGTCTCCCAAAAATATCCCGCTCCCAGCACTGATCTTGTCCCAGCGTCGCTACCCTAGGCATGGCTATAGGTATATAGCTGGGTTGGCTACGAATATCCCCCCTGCGACTTAGAGTGGCCTTGGGATGGATATTATTCTCTTGATGGCTGTAGGTATTACACCCCAGTCGAGTTGGCGTTGAGGATAAGTCATGGACGTGCACTAATTGAGAACTTTGGAGTAGTTCCCCACCTACTGTTTCTGCTCCTCCTGCTTCAGGGGCCGATCTGGAAGCTCTCAGGTCTAAAGGTGAGGCTGAGAATGAGCTTGCCGCAGAGATTCCAGACGACGACTGATAAGGAAATTGCGTAGAAGAATTAAGCTGGGAAATTTGGTAACAGGATTTCGTGATGGCACCGTATGGATAGGTAGCTCCTAGGGGGCCACCACGACCATGGCTGACCAGAGGAGTAGTGTCTTTCTGGGGAGAATGATCGACGGATTCAGGATTTGGGGGAAGGTGCTTAGGAGGGAGTGAGAACGGAGTATGTGAAGGGTCCTTCTTTTTCTCACTCCTCCTGGCTGCTTTAGAGGGATGTAGGGAGGGAGTCCATGAGATTCTGCTGTTGCTATTACCGGAGCTTGTGGGATGGTTTTTACCCAGGCCCCGACCGGGAGATTTGTGTGTCTTTAGCGGTAGTCTGACCACTGGGCGGACAGGCGGAAAACTAACCCGCCTCTGAGGGTCCTCATCTCTATCCACTTGTCCCTGGCCCCCATCATTATAATGATCATCCATCCCAATATCAATATCTTTTCCCTCATTGACAACGTGCCATATATACCGGCTCCACCTCCCGCAAATACAAAAAAACAAAAATCCAAGAAAGACGAGGAAGATTAGAGACGGTTTCTTTATTGAGTTGAGGGTGGGTGATGTTGGCGCAGGTGTGAGATGTGATGGGGTTAATGTTGCATTTGACGTGATATCGCCGAAAGCTGAATTAAGTGGAATAACGGGTAATGCATTGAGCGGGAGGGGATTTCCTAGAGGAGGGGTGGAATCGGGAGCATATTTGAGGTGGGATAGTTGTCGGGTGAACCGCCGGGGAAGCGGTGCCATGTCCTTATTTTTTTTTTTCGAGGGTTGTCGAGATATTATGATGGAGTCGAGTGTTAGCAATATTGATGATCGAGTATGGAGGGTTCGTTATTTACAGAGGTATCCTATTGCTAAGCCATGCGAAATTCGTTGGACGAAGGATAGATTTCGAGTATTGAAGATCAAGGGGGGTAAAAGGGCCATTATATTCGACACAGAGTTTGAAATAAAGTAGCTATAAGCTCAGCGATAAAGTTGGATAGATATATAACTTTGTTTCTACAACAATGTAATCAAAACTCTCTCCCTTAAGTTTAATGGATGAACCTAGAAATAGAATGACCTAATACACACAGTGTCAATCTACTGTAGTATATGTCACTGCAATGAGCTATCATTACCCTCAATCATCATTCTGGGAGGTCATGACGCCAAGCCTCAGCTAACTTACTACAAAAACCAAACTCTGTTGGTAGGACAGGGTTATGACTAGCAATAGATTGAATAGATGAATAGCCAATGAAGGCTCACTTGAACTTCACGTCACATGTGTGTGGATATGTCTGGACGTATGACGGTATGAGCTGACGTATGAGAGTATGGACGTATGAGAGTATGGACGGACGTATGTGTATGCGAGAGATATGAGAATATGTCTGCTTTCGAAGGGTCTTTCCCAACCCTCTATATATACACCATAAAAAGGGATAATGCAGTGAATACCATAGTGAGCAGGTATGTGATGGCAAGTAGATGCTGTAGTTACATGTGTGTGCCGGTATGCCGGTGTGTGCTTCTCAAAAACTTCCAGAGATACCTACGTGCCCCAGTAACCTTCCATTGGTGGGGGGTAATTCAGACGAGTAGTAGTCCCACGGTTACTTAAGTACCTTACCCTGAAAAGAAATATATCAATCAAACAAAAGAAAAAAAAAAACTCCAGAAAAATTTTAAAAAAAACATTACTCCAATACTTTCCTGTAAACATATGAATGAATTTCTAAAAATAAGAATTAAAATAAAATCCATGCTTTCTTTTACATAGTGACTACCAAACTCAAGTCCATAAGTATGTATGTACCTAGCTCAAAAGGGCACGAGACTAGCTCAAAAGCAACACTTCTATTTAAAATAAAAATAAAAATAAAAATTTCCAAACAAAGAAAAAAAACCTGAATTAAAAGTCAACGCCCCGCTCACGCCCCACGCCGACGCCCTGGCCCGGGCCCTTGGTCCCGCCAACCACAACCGCCCTTTGCATCTTAGTCTCTCCCTGGAAGCATCCATAGTACTGGTCAAAGGGTGTAAACATCAGCTACCATTCTTTTGTTCTCTACTCTGGATGCATTCCACTCCTCGAAGAATGGCCCAATCATATCAAGGTGTATAGAGGTTTAGTATAGTGAGTAGAGTTGGCGAGGTGAATTGATAGATTGTGAGGATGTAGCGCGACAATTGGGCTTTTTCAAATAGACCCTGTCTCCTCTACAACAGCCCCGCCACGGTCGTACTATTATACATTGTCAATAGAGTGTGCTGAACCCGCGGGGTTGGTCTCAATATCATACATAGAATTCTTGTCAATATCACCAAGATACTATTATATAAACCCCAATTCTACCACCTGTTCAATTATAAACACACCCCAGTCATTTCATCCAGTCCTCCTTAGCAATCTCACCATGCAGAGCCAGTTCAGCTCCAGCTCACCCGTCTCCCCTCTCACTCCTTCCCCCTCCCATCGACCGTCTCAACGCTTCTTCACCAGTATTCCTGCAGCCAACAATTATCCCCCTCCACCAAAATTCCCCCCTCTCACCAGCTCACTCCGCGGAGGCATTCAGCAACCGATTCCCACCCACCCAATACCTGCACATACTCAACAAGCACTTCGCTACCCCCCAGAAACCTCCACCTTCACCCCTCCCCGTTCATGGAACACATGCCCACCACATAGTGAATACTCCATGAGTGAATACTCCGTGAACATCACCTCGATGAAGTCTTCTCCGAAGCAATACCCCCCGTCATCCTGCTCTCCATCACCACCACTGTCACCGCCACTAGCAGCAGCTCCACCTTCCCTCCCACTGCCGATAACCACTACCCTCACTACTTCCCTATATATCCACCTTGGTCGAAGACAACCCCGCGCTAGAAAAAAGTTGAGTAAACTGACATACAAAGGTAGGAGTAGCACGCACCTCCCTCCACGCGATGGAACTCTTCCCGAGGCCAATAATCCATATAATTACCACCACCAGTTCAATTCATCCCCTGCCCTTGCTCCACTGCCACATACATGTGGCTCAGAAGGAGAAGAAATAGAAGAAATAACACCAAACCCATCCTCCCGCTCATATTTACCCAAAAGTCTCAGTAGTTTTGCACTTGATGGTGGTAAATATGGTCAAGTTGTGAGCGGTGAGGGCACATTTATCCCGCGACGATCAGTAACCCAAGGTTCGTCGAGAGCTGCCAGTCCGGTATCGTCAATCCCCACCAAGCAGATATATGTTCAACATAGTAGGGGAAAGAGAAACTTAGAGTTGTTATTAGCACTTTTCCGGGAGCATAATACTATCGTCAGGATTGTGCAATGGCTTAGGAGGGCAGACTTATACAGCTTGGTGACAGTCTCTAAGCAGGTGAGGGAAGGAATATTGCTGCCACCGATGGGGATAGGTTTGGATGGACCTGCTCAAGAAAAAAAAAAACTGCTAGAGAATTTCAACAGAGTAACAGATGGCGACGACACAGATAATGAAAGTGACAGAAGTTACCAAATAAGCCCGCTTTCTCCAATATCGCCACTAGAGATCAGAGTAGGGTCCATGATCATTTCACCCTCGCTAGGCATTGGAAATAGTGTGGGACCCCACACGGAGCATCAGGAATCGAAACCCACTAGTGATGTGAATTTACCCGACAGACCATGGAATAATTCTGGTGAATTCATTACCACGGATCAAGCATTCGAAGATGGCTCCCCATCAGCACCTGATCTGGCTTTAGAAACCGAGTATGCGGACAGGCTTGGTCGGCTTGTATGGCTGCTTACGCTCACGGCTCGTTGCAAAACCCCGCATAGACAACAACAACAAGGGAAAGAGAAATTGAAGTTTTGTGTCTGGTGTGGAGAATGTGTTTGTGCTGTGTGTCCCGCCCCCTTACACGGCCCCCAATCCTAGCTCTATCAAGCTGACTGCTTTAAAACTTTTGCAGGATTGTAATATTTCACCTTACATTCCCCACTCCCACCGCCTTCGCCGTCTTTGTTTCGATTGTTGGAGATTCAGTGGCAGTGGAAGATTGAACACCGGAGATCCTCCCATATTGGGCTCGTCTACGGTCCGTACCTCACCTCCAGCCTCACCGGATGAAGCTGCCAAAGCCAGAAATTTGCTTTGCACCTGTAAGCAGGGGGACGAGTGGGTTTGTCCCGACTGTGAAACGGGGGGTAGGCCCTTGGAGCTGGATGAATTCGAGAACTTGGCCCAATCCACTAATGTTGAACGAGGACATGCAAATTCCAAGTGTAGTTGTTGGGTTTGTGGAAAGAAATTAGGGGGCGGGGTGTCGAAGTGGAACACACCAGCACAAGGAGGCATGGGTTATGCGGGTAGCAGGGGAGAGGATATATGGAGGTTATGTTTGTGGTGTGGAAAGAGGATGATGGCGCAAGACGGATAATCTTGCCTTGTACCTTGAACGAAGACCTCAAATAAACTGAATTCCATTCTATTCGAAAAACAAGTCCTGTCGTATATATCAAATACGCGGTTGGCATGAGCCTCCAACGCCAGTGCCATAGACCACGGAGGAGAGCATAATCCCGTCCAACCAAAGGGACCACTTCGACCCATGAAGCTCAGATCTCCAAAGGCTACTTTAGTTCTCTCCAATAGCCAGGCCGCCATCGAATATTATTTTCAAGTGTGTGAATATACCACTGCTTTCCTGATTTGGCCTGTCTCGTAGTTTTTCGCCTCACCCAAGGTATCAGTATATATTTCCCCCACACTGAAGCAGGCGTTCCAGAGAATTCGAACCCAAGAAGCCTTCCTCGGAAGATATTCAAGATCATGATGTCGTTTCTTGCCAGACCGATTTATTTTGGGTGGCAGTAAATTGTTTCAGACAACGGTCTCGCCATGGCCTTATGTCGACTGCGAGTATAGACTCTAAAAAAAAATGGACCCAACGGCGGTTTATAATCAAGCCCTTGCGACTTCTTCCGTCGACAGCCCTCCCTACCGAATAACCTTGTGCCTACTTTAACTAGTGCGGGGGATTCCCCGGGAGGCCAGATTATCCCATGGTATCAGCCAATCTCGATTGTCACACCAGGAGCTCCATCGATATCAATATCCACAGATGCAGTGGAATGGGAGACTGAGTAGATTTCTTCCGGTACGTAGGGATGAAAACTGAAATTGTATCCACCCAGAGTTCATAGGGATAATTCTCGGATCTGGGATTTCGGAGGGAGCCCTGCCCTGTTGATAACTTATATCAGTGGTGGTCAATTCGCTCTAAGTACTTGACAGCTAATCGTTGGCTCACTAGCTAAAATTGGCAAGAGCGGATTGAACAACCAATAATTCGTAGCATAAGTAAAGTACGTACTTAGCGGCTGAATCATCTATCACTTAAAGAAGATACCGCCCAAGTCCAAATCTAATTATCAGATGGAAGTTCCTGAAGAATTGTTCATGTGCATAGTGTCATTGAAGAGCATTGATATTTCTCCTTACAAGTTTACTAAAAGATGCTGGTGGGAGGGTTATTAGGATAACCGCTAAGAGCAAGGTGGGAAGGCACCACGGCTTGTATATCAGCAGCTTGCTGTCACATTATATATGCTCGGTGCAGAACATATATTTGGCATTCTGAAGGCCCGATGACCATCTCTATACGACATTCCAGTACGTATATTGAGGAAGATGCACACTCCGGCTATAAGAAGGTGATAGATTAGACACGTTGTATTGCGCAATATGCTAAATCAATTTAGTTTTTATTATACTCCAGAACTTACAACCCAACCTCCTAGGCTCGAAACTACAAATTATCACTTGCTGTCAAAGGCTACGTACGGTACCATAACATCAGCCTCTGAAGAGGTGAGAGGGAAATTCTCCTGCTGGGGGGTGAGGGTTCCTAACCAGACTACTGCTGCTGCTGTGCATATATACATCCGTATGTTAAGACCCAGCACCAGAGCCCCAGTTATGCTCACATTAGTAGAACTCATAGCGTCAAAAATCTGCAATGATATTGAGATAGGTATCCGTTCGATGGGCTCCTTGGAACCATGTTCACTACCACAGGTACTTGGTACGCTGGACGACGCAGAAGCGCTCACAGCAGGTATGATTAATATCTCAAGATCCGCAAAGCTTGTCGTCTTCTTCACGAGAGTCGGACCGAAAGGCTTGAAAAGCAGAACAAGGCATTCACTGCAGATTGTGGCTAATCTGTGAGAATCGGTAGATGAATGCGATATTCCCGGGCCCACTCTGCGCCAATTCTCAACGGTTTCCGTAGCGGCACCGGATAATGTCCTTCGCTTAGTTCCTTTCCCACCATCCACCTTAAACCTACCACCCATTTTACCCATGTCTGATTAAAATCCTGTGTCGCTTTTTAAGGTGAGAAACTGCATTCCCTCTTAGTTTTTTGTTCGGGTATGTTGTTTGGGTAAGTTAGGTCGTTCCCTGCTTCATTCCCCGTTCCCCGCAAAAGTAGGAAGCTTAATTATAAGCATGATGCGATCAGCAAGACCAGAGCCTGCTTTGGGATTACCGGTAGTAGGGTGGAAATATTGTGCTAATACCACTAGGTACACCCGTAGCTGCGTGGAGCACATATGTATGAATTTGAAGAAGCGGCGAGCGTTTCCTTAGAGATTTGGTATGGAGGAATGGGTATGACAACATATATATAGGGGGTATAGGGCCCCAGGGTTAAAGTATAATACTACGGTCCCCCCCCGGGTTTATTGTTTCCTTTCCTCCTCGTCCATATCTTCATCTCGTGGGCACTCAAGACGAAGTGTGCCGCCCCATAAGTGTCGTGAATAATGGCATCTACTCCTGCACTTCGTGACGATAAGGTCTCGATCGAGCATGGGAGCTTGCACAATTCTGCCCAAGCGGTTGGAATTTTGTCATCCAACGACCAGATGCCATTATCACTTCAAGATTTCTCGCAGGAGGAACGGGACCGACTGGAGTTCAACTTGCGGAAGAAGATCGACTTGCACCTCATGCCTATGATGGTTTTGATATATATCATGAACTATTTGGACCGTAATAATATTGCGGCTGGGAGATTGGCAGGGTTGGAGAAAGAACTGGGCTTGTCCAGTACCCAATACCAGGTAAGCTGAGCATCTCGCACGCAGTCTTTTGTGTGTGAATGGATTCGCAACAGATACTAAGTGTCTGTGGCTAAACCCCTAGACGTCAGTGTCAATTCTATTTGTCGGTTACATCTTGATGCAAGGTGAGTTGATCCAGATATATCTTTCTCGCAAGACCAGAGTAGACAGTGATGATGCATAGTCCCTTCAAACATGTTCCTCGATAAAATTGGGAAGCCCTCACTATACCTTCCCACATGCATGGTTGTCTGGGGTGTCATCTCTGGAGCTACGGGAGGAGTACAGAATTATGGAGGATTACTTGCTTGTAGGTAAGTATTACAGCCGAGGGAGCACTTCTTCATATGGCACCAACTAATTCGGTGAAGATTTATTCTTGGTTTTATTGAAGCGGCATATTTTGTGAGCTTGCGAAGTTCTACCCAGTATATCTAATTCTAACCATAATTATAGCCTGGATGTCTGTACTACCTCTCAACATGGTATACCCGCAAAGAGCTCGGTTTCCGAACAGCAATTCTCTATTCTGGCTCTCTCATTTCTGGCGCTTTCTCTGGTTTGATCGCAGCAGGTATCACTCGCGGTATGGACGGCAAAGCTGGAATTTTGGCATGGCGCTGGCTCTTCATTATTGAAGGTACTATTACCGTCGTCATCGCCGCAGCTGCATTCCTCATCTTGCCCGACTTCCCCAAGAGCACTTCATGGTTGACAGATATCGAGAGGGATTTGGCAACCTGGAGATTAGAGGCAGATATTGGTGAGAAGGATTGGGAGGGTAGTGGACAGGAGGAAATGATACGAGGTTTGAAGTTAGCCTTTGCAGATTCAAAGACGTATATCTTAATGGTCTGCGTTTTCTGTATTGTGTCTTCTGGATCCGTTACCAATTTCTTCCCAACGTAAGTATGCCCGCCTCCCACTACGATATTCGACCTCATATCTAATATTAATATCCGGGAAATAGTGTCGTCGCAACCCTTGGATATGACCGTATCAAATCTCTCCTCCTCACCTGCCCTCCCTACGCTCTTTGTGTTATCACCACCTATGCAAATGCCCTCCACGCCGATAAAACCGGGGAGAGGTATTTCCATCTCACAATCCCGCTTTGGATCTCTGTGGCAAGCTTCATTCTTGCCGCAGCAACCACGAGTACGGCACCGAGATATGTCGCGATAATGATCATGGTCCCGTCAATTTACAGCGGTTATGTTATTTCCCTTACGTGGATCAGTAATACGCTTCCTCGACCACCGGCAAAACGTGCGGCCGCTATTGCGATGATTAATGCTGTTTCGAACGCTTCCTCTATCTATGCCAGTTATATGTATCCAAGTACGTGCTTTCTACTCGATCGTTCAACCTTCAAGGCTAAGTTTGATCTTTTGTTAGCATCGGCTGGTCCTCGCTACCTGGTAGCTATGACTGCCAATGCCTGTACGGCACTCCTCGCCATCGGCGCAGCAACAGCCTTGAGAATTGTCCTCATGAGGCTGAACAAAAAAATCGAGAGGGGAGAGCCTGTGAGGGACGTTGCAACTGGGTGGGCGCACACCGGGGCAGAGGAGATTAGGGAGGGTAAGAATGTTAGAGAGGATGGAGGCGAGCCGGGAGCCCTCACCACCTTCCGATTTTTGGTTTAAAGTCAGGGTGAGAATTGCTTTACTTGGTTCATAGATTCTTACGTCCAATTAATCGAGATGAAGTAAAAACAGTGACTGGGAAACTTAAATGTAATTCTTTTGCGTGAGGATCTACGCTAACAGATTTCCAACCAGACTAGTCCTTTTCGTACTTAGTCTTGCACTACCAACTCGGGTAGTTCGAACCTGCTGCCTCGGTATGTAGGTATGTTACCAGCTACCTGTCGGCTTTTGGCATCGCATCGAGGTGCTTGCCCCATCGTTACTATTCTTGAGAAGCCTCCGTTTCTTTAGGGGTGATCACTCAGAACTACAAATTCGAAGTTGTAATAGCCAATATTCAAGACGTCATATGGAATAGGTATGGGAGCCTTCTTTAGTCTAACGCAATAGCGCATGTCTAGATCTGCGCACGGGATATTGCAGAAATCCGGATGTGCACGCTGCCGTTACCCCTGCCTCCACCTTTGTATTGTTCCCTTGACAGTTCACGAAATAGACTTCAATGGAAACGACATTTCATGCCTAGCTCATGACCAAGATAGCGCTTTATGTTTCAGGCCTGCGATGAGTGAAGACTTATTCCAGCATGGATTTGGGCATCTCAAATTTAGTATGGTTCATTCTACTATCCCCATATACCCAAACAGGGTTCGCAACTAATATCAAAGTCGGATGTCTCGTTATTGGCTTCTTCTCTGCCAGAAGGCTAGAGATACTAGGCTGTTATTCAAGTTCACAAGAAGGTGGAGATAAATGGAAAAATACCGCAAAGTTAAATATAAGTATGAGCCCTCGTTTCTCTGCTTTCATTCCACAACCTTTCTATAATACATTCCAACTGGGAATTACTCTTTTCATGCATTTCCGGTTTGTCCCCCACATAAACTCCCACGACGATGGGAGGAAAACAAATGCTGTTGCAGGAAGAGTAGGAGCAGTAGAATCGCCAGGAACCTTTATAAATGCATACATGGACCCTCCCCAACCAACATCTTCTCTGATATCGTATCACTGAAAAACATACACGACTACTGGCACAGCAGAAGCATATACTCCAGGTTGGGAACGATTAGCTGAGGTCAATTATTTTCACGCTAACGTTATTTTTTCTTTATTTGCTATTCCATTGTTACTGTGAGAGTTGAAACTTGCGGTTTGTTTCTCAACCAGTCAAACTGAAAGAAAGAGCATTATACCAGGAGCTGGTTTATACTTACATTTTCTTCTATATATATATTCGCCCCTAGGTTAACTTAGTAGACTCTCTTTCATCATGAATATCCAGGACATGTTGAATTCAGTAACCGAGGGACCAGAAAGGCCCTGGCTTAGGCGACGCTCTCCCGCCCCAGCGCCTGTACGTCAGCCGTCCCAACCACCACCCCCTACGGCCCCCCCTGTACAAGCTCGCCGACGAGAGTGGGTTATCATTGCTCGCGGGGACTTCCCGAAAGGACAGCCTCATCGGGATAACAGATTCATCAGGCTGAATCCTCCTCTACATAATGGTGAAAAACAGCTGAATTACCATATCCAATTTCTTCCACTGCCAGAGGTTGGACCATATGAAATTTTGGATGAGCATATCATCCAATCCCCTATGGCAGAGCGATATATCAACGTAAAGCCAGAGCTTCCAAACTCAGAGCTCCATGAAGATGCCCTTAAAGTCATTGAAGATACATCATATGAGAAGGTCATTCGAGTATGGGCGGAATCTGAGTCAGCAGGCAGAAGCCGCAAGGCAGTGTTTATACGTGTCGAGCATGTGCGCAGACTCCCGAGGATTGAGGGATGGCAGGTTGTTAAAAAGAGTGGGCTTGGAGCTCTGACGCGGTATATGGTCATGGTAGCACCAGACGGCACTGGTCAAACTCCTCTAAAGTGGGTGTGGATGACGGTTCCAGAAATACGAGAGCAACTGCCTGAGCAATGTGATGAGTTGGTGCAGGAGTATAGAGAATGTAATGCCTCCTTGCTACAGGCGGAGGCAGAGGCGGAGGAGGGAATCTTGAAGGAGAGGACGCCCTCCCGATTGAAGAGACGACAGGAGGGTCAGCCGGGACAAACAGGGAAAGATTCAAAGACTGATGGAAGCGAAGGGGAAACGACCGAGATTGACAGTGATGGATATGACCAACAACCTTCGCCAAAACGCCAGCGCATGTCTCCAGTTGCTAGCTCTAGGTTAGCCGGCATATTCCCGCAGCTACCGCCAGCTGCTCGAATATCTTCCCCTGCACCCTCCCTCAACTTCCTCTACAATCAGGGAGAGAGCCCTTCGAACCCTTCAGGGATGCCATCAACTCGACCGCAGCGTAGGTCCAACCCAGTTCTTAATGAACACCCGCCAACGCTAGCCCGGCCCTTGGACTTGGAACCCGGAGCCTCATTTAGCGAAGGCGAGGTTAATATCGATGACCTAGATCTGTTCCCTAAGTCTCAGTCAGATGGCTGTCCACCAGGTTCGCCACACGCCCCCATATTAGGTGATCCTGAGCTGGACGACCTCGACCTAGACCTAGACCTAAACCTTGACAGGGCTAACCATACCAACTTCCCCGTCCGGTACTCTCCATTAGAACCAACAACCTTAAGCACTGACTCACCGCTAAGCACCCTCCGGCCTTCACCATCCCGTCCTCCCTCACGAGCTCCACCCGTTGAGTTAGCGCCATTACGGCAAGAATCACCTCTACGGAGAGATAGTTCTTCTTCACCTCCATCCTTCCCCCTTGGCTCAGTCTACCTTCAATCACTAGCTTATGAACTCCCAGTGAGACGGTCAGCGCGGTTAGGTGCGCGTGGGCAGGCGGAGGTACCGGAGATACCCATGAAGCCGATTACGAAAGAATCGCTTGTCAAGGCAAAGAGGAAGGGTGTCTCGGCGCCTACACCTAGCAATAGCGCAGCTCCTGCACGAAGAGGGAGAAGCGGACTTGCGACTGCGACTGCAACCGCGGGAGCAGTGCCGGTATCACTAGAATCGGTTGTCGGTGGGTTAAACCCCGTGCCGAAGAGAGGGCATGGAAAGTCGAAAGTGAGTGTTGGGAAGAAGAAAGTCGCACGTAGCAGGGTTGGGATTGCAGCTGAGGTTGAGGCGAAGAAGGGACAGGGGAAGAAGGGACAGGAGAAGGAGGGACAGGGGAAGAAGGGACAGGGAAAGAAGGGACAGGGGAAGAAGTGAATTAGGTTGGCGGTTAGATAGATATAATGCCGAGTGGTGTAAGTGTGTTTGGCATTGGGATAGGGACAGGAGTGGAATAGTTGCTGGAAGGTAGTATGGAGAAAGGTTCAATGACCCTTGTTGTGGGTTAATGAGCGAAGAAACTGATTAGATCTAGCACTGATGGGATTGATACTACATTTGCACCCTGAGCAAGGTTGTATTTGTCCTGGTCTTAGTATTAAACTGAATTTCTTTGTTTTGGGAAACAAGCATTGGGTACGGGTGGGCCTGAGTTATTCCTACATGCATTTTTGTAAGCACCTTCACTTGATACCTTGCTTTTAGAGTTTTTCCGAGGGTGTAATTGAATTACTATCATAATAGCCATAGGGCGAACTGGAGATAAAAGTGACTTCACGGTAACATCATCTTGAGGAGTTTGCACAGTTTCTGACCCCATACAGCTGACCCAGTGCCAGGCTCACAACTGCTGTCACTCTTAGTCGCTACCTGACTAGGTTACTAGGTAGCGTCCACTCATACCCACACTCAGGGTCTAAATTTTTACCCTGAACTTATCTCGAGCCTTGCGAGCAAATCTCAGTCATTTCAGTGGCATGAGACTAGCTTATCAGATGTATTTTTTGGTTCTATTATTGTAATTTAAAGAATGAACTGACCGAAAAAAATGCAAGTCCCGTGATTCACCATTATCCATCCGTTGTGAACAACAGTGTTGAGTTTATAAGGGCAATAAGGGTATTTCAAACCCAACTTCTGGGGTACACAGAGACTGTTTCGGCGTTTTTCCAGTGTCTTCAGTCTAAACATTCTCTCCTGTAATCGTGTATATATATATATATATATTAGTGCGGCTATTAACATGATTAGTTACCTAGCATCTAAGAGCTCGATATTCTGGTGGTTGGTGAGTGTAAATCTCATAGTAGCTATCGAAAATCAATCAGACAGATTTTGCCGGCTGCAGCAGAAGTTGGTTACCACTGCGACGTCTATGCTCGCTTGCTGGTATCAAAAACTCTGTCAAACAGAATATAATCTAAGGGGTTTGTTTCCTGTGACCCAGTAATGTAGTCTAAAAATCGGAATGGGTACGAACGGATGCTAACCGCTACTTAGGTATTTTTTTGTTACAAGTAGCCGCTCGCAGCCGCAATTAAATTTAGGATACCCGAATAAAGAAGCCTTGAAAGCACGCGCGATTTTGACCGCACACTGGAGTTCCACGACCACCAGTGGAATTTCCATTGGGAATTCGGAGGAATAGTAATGCTATGCCCTAATCAGCATAACAAACACAGCTGCAAGCAATGAGTGTGTACGATATATGAACCGGGCCACCTTGAATGAACCCATCTGAGTCCAGTTCATCCGGCCACCTAATATCGGTCAATAAGGACTTTGAAAGTGAAGATGGCCTTCATTGAATATGTAATAAATCAAGTATATTCGTATATTCGACAATACTACCAATTCCATGAGAATATTCTGTGCTTGCGGAGTACTGATTGAGTGATTACCTGCCACCTACTCCCAGTTACAATATAAATATAGAGCAACCTTGTTCGTATTAAAATTATATTCCACTCTAACTTACTCTATCCCCCACACAATTCCTTAAACTTCATATGCATGCCATTCCAGTTCTCATTTCCAGTGCCGCTTCAATAATTTCCATGGTAATTCCTCAGCAGTAGTAACACCTACCTATCCCCACACATGACCTCGTCATGTGGTAATACTTTTCAATTCTTGAGGTAATTTACATAACTCTATATCCAGTATGAGAGCCTTGCACAGTAAAACATATTTTATTACATGACATATATATATATTACTTTTTGGCTTCGTGTATGGATAATCCCACTGGCTGGTGGAGGTGTGTCTCATCCGCCGAGATAGGTATACCTCTCTTACTTGTATCATGTCGCAGGCGAGACAAAATCACCTGACGAATGTGTATCGTTGCCGGGCAACCATAATTGTCAGGCCACCAAGCTCAAGTATATTTACATGCAACCTGACTCAAGGCGACCTTAGTAATCTTCCCCTTAAACTCTTGTACGGTAGCGGAAAGCATCAACATAGAGGCCATCACTACCGCGTCATCTTAACCATTCCATTCCTCCGTCCCATCAAGACAAAGGTGCAGATCTAGAGGACTCCGTTCAGATATATCAATATATAACTAAAACTCCCAATATTACCATGGCTCCCTCCGTCAATAGCCCGCTTACTCGTGAGTTCACACGTCCCTGAAATTCCATTCAAGTACCTATAGTTATATTTAGCATCCTCAATTTTACTGACCTATCTCAGCGATTGTCATCCCGGAGATTGCTGTTCCGCCACATTTTACTTGTCTCGGCAGTGGCCTCCTTCAAAGTGGCCACCCTCGAGAATCGCCCTCCTCTTTAGAAGCACTCTTGCTCCCTTCCGCAGCGTCGCCTCGCGGCATTCCAAATAGCAATAAGCCAAAGACTTGGTGGCGTGCACAATGTCTCCACTATGGAATTGACATGCCTGTCTCAGCCACCATTGAACGCATGAGAGCGAGGCTAGAAGAAACCTTGAGGAGTCCTGGAGGTCTAGTGCTCCCAGGGAACTTGCTTGATTTAGAGCATCAGAAATGTGGGGAATTCAGAAAGTTGAATGCGCAGGTTCGGGATAAGGTATCGGGGGGAGATAATGCGTCCGGGAAAGCAAAAGCGGAGGCAAAACCAAAACCAAAGCCGAAGCCAAAAAGTGAACCAAAGGAGATGATTACGACTACGACTATTACGACTACTACCACGACAAAGCGTGAAAATGCCGCTGCATCTTCCCGAGGTGGTTCTGGGGCAGGTGCTGCAAAGGCTGCAAAGGATGCAAAGGCAGGTAGTAAATCCCGAGGTGCGCCAATGAAAGCTTCTGGTATCAGCAAACCAAAGCCAGTTGTGAAGCCCAAGAAGGAGGCGAAGAAAAATGTGAAGAAGGAGGGTGAGTTTGATTATAATTATACATTCTGAGAGTCGAGTTAGTTTACTGGTACTTTGCTTTTGTTGTCAAGCTGCAAATTATCACTGGAGTTCTCTGTCACTGTTGCAATGGTCCCTCCTTGATGAGTTTTCGTATTCACGTATTGTACTTAAAGAAAACTGAATGGGGATTCATATCCCTTCCATACCCTATCTGTGTTTGCGTATACCAAATGTGAGAATCAAATAATTCTTTTCCTCTAAATGGCACTATTATGTGCCTCCAATATTTGCCTTTTCCGCTGATTATGGTCCTTACTTAGACGAGGACGGTTTAGACAATTACCCCCACCCCTCTCGAGAAGAAACCCTTCGCCAACAACAAGAATTCCGCAACACTACCAACTACACTTCTCCTCAAGGCCCACTTCCAAGTTATGTTACCCAGAACCAACCGCGTCCAACGTGGCAAACTCAAGCCGCACCTACCCCGGAATCCGAACGGCCAAGACCTACAGTCAACTACGCCCGATACTCCGGCCCCCCGCGAGGTGGCGGCAATGCAGGCGGCAGCAGTTTGCGACCAAGGTGGATTCCACAGGGTAATGGCACTATTGAGCAGTTCGGTGCACCAATAGGCGGGGTTTACCGACACGAAAGTGGTAGATCAGTAAGTTCAACTCATCAAAATTATTATCCACAGCCACGCCAAGGGAGAAGGGAACTTGAAGAGGAAGAGGCACCACCGGCTTATGGCAGTTGGCTACAGGATGATAATGGTGGCATGGGAGCTAGTAATCGTAATTATGCGGACGGGGCAGGGTTTACTGCAACCAGGTATGAGCATCTTGATGTTTTGTATTCAGGCAGATCCAGAGGTTGTTGTGGGGGTCAAACCACAACCGGGAATAATAGACGAAACAGAAATGAGGATAATGAGGAAGAGGAAGATGACTCTGACTTTGACTCTGACTCTGACTCCAGCGACTACTCTGGATACGACGACGACGACTCTGAGATGGAGGATATAATTGACGACATAGTTGAGTTCGCCGAAATGCAAGAGCATGAATACGAAGACCAAGCAAGAACGGACCCCGACAGAGCAATGGAGGATGCCAATAGCAATAGCTCTTTGGACGACTCAGACTCAGAAAGTGATACAGAAGATGAATTTGAGGAAGATTATACATCTGATTCCGATAATTCTGACTCGGATTCAGATATGTCTGTTTGGGGTACTTCAGTCTCTGTGCAAATTTCTTATTAATCTGCTAAGGCTGTGATTTTATCTCCACACAGCCTGGTTCATCAGGTCCTTTTTTGGGGGGAGGGAGGGGATGTACGACTATTTCGTGATTTTATTTATTATTGGAGTGAGAATTAATCTAATCGGAGAGGTGTATTTTGCTCGCTCCCTCAAGCTAATTTAGGTATCGAGATGAAGTTTTTTTTTTTTTTGAGTAGTTATATTTGTCCTTTTTATTTCTACATGCAGTAACCTGAAATTTAATATGAATGATTCTATTCCCATCGTTGGTGTAGTAATAGCTTCGTATTCACCTGTCTGTAGGTACCGGTATATGCATTACCGGCACATACAATACGACAAAACTCCCATCCCAGAAATTCTATAAACCTCTCTCCACAAAAAAAAAAACCTAATCCAATATCCCACCCACCCCATCCATCCATCACATGTCCTGTAACGCAGCAGTTAGCAATATCATTCTTACACATTATTAGAAAAAAAAAAACAATCAAGTCCAAATGCAAAAAGAAAAGTCGCCAGGTCAATTCTGGCTAGGAGACCTTTTTTTTTTTTTTGGCTTACTTAGGTCAGAAAATGTTCTAGCCCCTCCCGGGATGTTGTTGGAAGCAAGATCCGTGAACGAAGGATGCCAATCAAGTCCGGCGCGGCTGATTACCCTGATATTGTTGTTTTCGGCAATATGGTTAAACAGTTGCCATCGTCTCGCTTTTTGGGGATAGACAACCTGGGGATACTGGCCTCTACAGTCAGAATTAGACACCAGTGCACTTCAAACTGGATGGAGACCAAACGGCTTCAATATCCTTTGAGCAAATTCCTACTTATTCCGCTACTATTGCTAAAAAAAATTTAAAAAAATAAAAAAGTAAAAATAAAAAAATCCATATTCTATATCTAGCAAAATAAAAGCATATGATATCGCCTTCACAGGAAAACCAGACTTCTTTCCTTACACCCTACCCTTCTTTCAACTTTACCCATCCCAATAAACTCTCCCTGATCTGGCTGTACGACCCACCAACAAAGCTTCCCATAGCTTTGCGCAGTCTCCTCTAAAAACAATAGTTATCAATCACTCCGAAACCTGGACCCACACCCTCTTCGTAACACTCTCCTCTCCCATCTCATGCTCCTCCCAGCAAACCCAATCGTTGGAGGCAACCCACGACCACCATCCCCAAGACTTCCCAGCCAAATCAACTTTCCACTCGAATTCCCATGCCACAAGATATCCCTTCTCCTATTCCCGAACTTATCACAGACAAGCTCCAGAGGTATGCCTTCTTGGGGTGGCGGTGGGCGGATATAATCATGGGAATGTCTCCGTCGGAGGAGCCGGGCAAAGCGAGATAATGAGTGGACTGTGGCTGGCGAATCTTGAGGAGCGGGTGATGGTGGTATTATCGGTTGTGCGGATACCGACGCATGGATGGGATGGTGTGCGCTGCGGATGCCATGTAGAGGAGGGATCTGGCGTTCGGCTTCTGCGATGAGAGGGACCGAAAGCCGATTTTCTGGTGGTTGGGAGATGGCTTCTTCATATGACGGTAACTCGTCCTCTTGTTGCTCATACTCCCCTCCTCCTCCCTGAAAGTCATCAACTCCAATCCTCACATGACTGCCATCACCACCCCACCAAGCACTTCTTGGCCTCGATGGTTGATCCGGAATTTCTAGTAGGGATGAATACCGTAACTGCTGCTGTGGGGCTGGGGGTCTTCGGCTTGAACTTGGATTCCCACTACCACTCGAACTTCCAATATTACTACTCCAGTCGTCTAAGCATCCTCCCCTATATCTCCCCCGGGGCATACCCCACCTCGAACTATTCCCTCCTCCAGCACTAGCTATAGTTTCCACCGCAGCACCAGAACCTAGTCGAGAAGGTGGTGCGACAATACTTCGTACACCCCTAGTGCCTGTGTCTAGCACTACCGTGTCTTCTTGGTGGTCTCTTAGACCCAGCATGTCTGCTAGGCTATGGGGAGTACGTCGTTCTTCGTAGTCGGGATCCATGTAGCTGTAAGCTATCTGTCTGTTTTCCTCTGTCGCAAGTTATTCTGGGTCTGCTGAGTAATTTGGAACAAGTGGTTGGGATTGATATCCAATCAAAATCGAGGAATCTCTATCTATTATATTGATTATGGATGTGAGGATACCTAATCTCGTCAGGGATACCGGTAGTCCAAGACGCCGAATGGCAACACCCGAGTAGAGTGCGCATACAAGCAAGTTGTTCGCTAGTATGGCTATGTTAGCTTATCTGTGTAATCACAATTTCTACTCCAACTCCAAGGTGTTCTTACCAGTCTCGTCGGGAAGGGAGAAGGGGAATTTGATATCGTGAAGAGATCCGGCTTTAAATCGATTCAAGGATATGGAGACGTATAACTACAAGGGTCTGATCGAGACTAAGATCCTGTGCTGGAGGACGTCATCCCGCACGACTAGACCAAAATAGGGACTCACCAACCTTTATCGATAACAGGCCAATGAGTGAGGGAATGAATTTGTTCATTTAGTAGACAAATATCTTCTAGCCACTACAGTACCGTATCAGCAAGACTGCAGCTTATAGTGAACGCCGCGTTGGCTCTCACATTACGGCGTCTCCACGTAAGTACTGTACACATGTACTTGGCACGAGACTACGACGATTGCGAGGGGTAGTGCGGAAGGTCGTCCGGTCTCTAATCAGCCTATGCATGATGCAGCCATGTGGTACCTATGGTAAGTCCCGTACCTACCCGATACCACCTCCACTGACTTTCGGACTTTCGATAACATGTTAATATGACTTTTACACAATGTAACGGAGAGCTCAGAAATAATTTCCACATAATTTGTACCTGTGAGTTTAACTTCCCTTCCGACCACAGAATATAAATATTTAACCATGCACGATATACAAAGAACGGTATCCAACACAGCCCTATTCACCCGAAATAACTCCCAAAATAGTCATCCTTCTTCCCAAAAAGCCCTTTATGCTATTTTACGCAAATTATGCAGTTCCATATGAATCGTCAATTTACAACCACCTCGCATCCGCGCTGGAGCTTAGAGCTTTCTAGCCATGTGATCCTTCGAAAATCGGATCGGAGCCCTCTTGGCGATTGCTCCACTGACGCATTTAGTCCCAGAAGCGACCGGACCCATTGGCACTGGTTTACCGTTCGTGCAAAGAGACCAAGCAGTCTCACTTGTGCAAATGATACTCCCAGTAGTGCAAGATCCACCAGTCGGAGGTTGAGTGGTTGGTGGTGGAGGGGCATCGATTGGCATCGTCACATTCTTTGGTGGGTTCTTGGGTGGGTCCACAATAGGTGGTGACTGTGTTGGGGGTGTATCCGGTCTCTTGTCTGTGGGTGGAGGTGGTGCTCCAGTATCTGGTCTCTTGTCTGTGGGTGGAGGTGGTGCTCCAGTATCTGGTCTCTTGTCTGTGGGTGGGGCTGGTCCAGCAGGTCCGCAGCTACCAACTGGAGGAGCTGGCGCTGCTTTGGGAGAAGTGACAACATCCTTACCAGGGTTAGGGATCTCAACGTCCTTGCCATCAGCAGTAGTGCACCCGTTCGCGATGTTTGCAACGAACATATCAGGGTAGGAACTGAGCCCGGAGCCACCACCCGTGATCTCGATGGAGGCACAGTTCATGTACATCTCCCTGTTCCCGACTTTGTTGAACCAGCTCCAAGAAAAAAAGACTGGTCCAGACTTTGTCTCCTTAGGGATAGTGAAGTCAAAGGTACCTGCTCCACCGTCAACATGAGGGCAATCGCCGATATAAGTCTTGATTGCCTTGAAAGTAGCTCCGCCATCTTCCGAGATCGAAGCCTGGCAAGAGCCACCCCCATGGACGGCAGAGCCCCCCAGGGTTAACTTCTGCTGAGACCCGGCCTCCCATTTCGCAACGGGGGTAAGGTCCGGACCACTGAGCTTTTGATAACCCTTGCAAATCTCTTTGATGGGGGCGGTGTAGTCATTATCAACGGAAGTGGCGAACTTGTTCAGCTTATGCCTGATGGGTGGAGGGTCCTGCATGTCGACGTGTGCGAAGACAGTGGGTATGGAGGCCAGCAGAGCGAGAGCTGCGACTGAAATGAAGGACTTCATATTGGTATATAAAGTGGGAAACTAAAGAGTTATAGCAGAAAAGATCTTGTAACGACCTAAACGAACTCTTGGAGAGCTGTTATGAAGTGTATGGATCGTGTGGTATCTGGTAAGTTCTAGAGTTGGACGGCAACTGTCAAAAGAGGGTGCAAAGTGTTACGAAAATGGATCGTTGGATGAATGAATGTATGAGGAGACCGGCTACCTCTTCTTTGGAAGGACTGGTTCTTTGGCGGAGATGATCTGAACGGAATATGTGCGATGAAGAAGGGGATTATATAGAATATCTTAGTTTGATTGCAGGGCATCTTGGGAATAGCATGGCGGTTGTTTCTGCTCAAGGGGCGTAAAGTGATAGTCAGCCAGTACGTCCAACCAGAATACAAAACAGCCGTTCTTCTAAGCAACTTCCCAAATGGGACGGGACCGAGTCCAACAGAAGAATAGTGCAATTGAAAAATCACACTCCCTGCGACTCTAATGTCAGAAATCAATGAATCATGATCAGGTATAGATATATTCTGCCGAAACGCTCTCCAAACCACTCCAGCCACTCCCGCGAATAAAACTTTGTAAAGCAGGGTCTAATTTTGCCGATCACACAAAGGGTTGATCGGAGGCCCTGACAAGGGGCGCGAAACGTTTCATATGCAGTCTTGCCGTGAGAGGTCATGCATTTACAGCTCGTGGTTACGAGAGCATCTGGTTGTGTACGTAAGTGAATCACGAAGTTAACCTCTGTCACCGAAGTGTATGGTGCCTATCCAGGGACACAAAGGCTTTGTACCATTTATAAGGCAGTGATACCACTTCAGCTATAGTAGTCGAATTCACCGATTAAACCATACCTAAGCATGATACTACGTGAGTGTGGCGCTTTGGTTTGAGCTCTGTAAGACTTCAGGAAGGTCGGTAGCCTCGTACCCCAGGTTAATGTAGCGTTCGTGATCTCGCCCCAGAGACAACAGACTGGTTACTACGAGCTAGTGTTGTCTGCCAAGCATTGGAGTTTTAATTCTAGAATTGCTACTCACTTACTCTCTACGAGAGGCTTGTGCCTATGTGCCAACCAGACTAACTCACTTACAAATATATTATCGGGAGGCTGCAGAGTATACAAGTGACAACGCCAAGTAACTAGCAGGTTCGTGACCTCGCAACTCCCCATGACAACAGACTGGTTACTACGAGGCTAGCATTTCGGCTAGTCTGGCTTGCACTACATTTCGGCGGGGCGTGATCCCTCTACGAGGAGCTTGTGCCAACCAGACTAGGCGTGATATTAATTGAGAAGGCCTACTATAGTTAGTCTGGTTGGCACACATAGTAGATGCCAGAAGACCATAACAAAAAGCTGCAGAATTGTTACGAAGCCCGGATACCCGGTATTAACACTGGTAAGGTGAGCTGGGCACCTCCGTCTCTAGAATCCAGCTGGGAAAAAAAATATTTCAAGGGAAAAAAAGAAAGGGCTCAATCGGGAATTGAACCCGAGACCTCTCGCACCCAAAGCGAGAATCATACGACTAGACCATTGAGCCTTATTATGTGGCAAACTTTGCAGAAACTCAAATAATTTGAAATTCATAAGTATCCATAACACAAATATTGTATATATACTATAACAAAGTCCTTAGATATCTATATACTATTGAGAGCCAAACTCATACTCGGGAAAACTTTAAAAGACCTAACTCCATACCATTGTTGAATCCAATACAAATGGATTATCTCTCTCCATCTCCCAAAAAAGATATTCATGTTTGACTCCTCTACACCCCTCTACACTCCAGTCGGACTAGTCGACACATCGAATAAACAACTGTGGATTTCTGTATTGCAAGCGTGCATTCAGATTCCCATGCTATACGAATAATGCAGCTTCCTCCATACAAAAAATATCCTTTTGATCCTAATGTCTCTGGACAGCTCCGAATCAAACTAGGCCGTACCGAGCCTTCTACAGACAAAATTAGAACTTGCCTACGCGGTGAAAAATCTGGAAAAAATATAACGGACTGATTCTCACCAATGCCATTAACTCAAGAACTACCATCTCAACCCAACTGTTCTGACCCATTGGCAAAACAACATCAAATCCCAAACACTACCGAGTCTTCCAAACACACCATTTTTATCAATTGCGTTGCAAAGGTATCTTGTAGAGCCTCCGTCTGCCCCCCCCCGGAAATGACGGGCTCCTCGGTTCCTTCACTACTTTTGAAACAACATATTTATCTACCGCTTGACGAGGAGTCTCTATAGACCCAGTTTCGAATCCAGCACAACAATGACCTCCACCAGCCAAACACACCATTTTCAAACTTTTAAACTATTGGGGGAAATTTACAGCACAGATACTACCTTCTGAGTTGCACTATAGTGCTTTTGCGACTAAAGCACCATGCCGCGGGTAAAAACGTCTGCCTCCTCCGGAAATGTGAAAACGTCTGCCCCCTCCGGAAATGACGGACTCTCGGTTCCTTCACTACTTTTTTAAACTCATGGTGGTTGTTGCTAAACATTGTGCGAGGGAAGGAGGGGGAGTGTCAGTACGAGAGAAGGTGGGAGTATGGGACATCACACGCCATTTAAGTTTGATGAAGAGAATACTGCAGCAGATTACTTTGAAGGGTAGTGTGTACACTACAGTTGGAACAACATGCGGCACATCAGTGGCACTCCGGAAATGCTTGTGCTTTATGTGAAAACTTATTCTGCTTCCATTTGGGGAAGATAATGCTTCTAGAGGCGGCAAAGGGAGACTTCACCGATGTCAAATAATGGAGTCCATTTGGTGTATATCTCGTGATGTACGACGGGAAGAAGAAGAAGAAGAGAAGGAGAAGGGGGGGACCGATGCGGAGGATGGAGCCACTGGAAATAGGGCATGCTGGGCGGCTGAGAAGGGGCATGAGGTTGTTGTACAGCTGTTGGCAAGAACAACGGCTACTCTCACTGGCAATGACAAGATACCTCCACGAATCTCCTAAGGATGGTGGGTCAACCTATAGTATCATGCAGCAGTACCTCCATATCCTCCAGCCGATGGAAGCTTCTACGTAAGTGAACGAGCTCATAAGCACTCCAATGAGCTTATAAGCCTCCCTACAAGCTAGCGAGCTTATAAGCCCCCAGATGAGCAAGCGAGTATATAGAACGTATTTTGTAGTCTGGTTGGCACAAGATGAGAGGCTTGTGCCAACCAGACAAACTGTTTTGGACCTTTCCATCTCCGTTTTGGTACCACCCCTTATTATCAAACACAACAATTACCCCTTAGTGGCTGTAGTTAATATAAGTAGGATCGATACTAACCAAATGGTTGGTATCGATCGTGCTAATATTAACTGCAGCCACTGGGGGGTAATTGGTTGCATTGCAGGTCATTAGGTTATTTTAAAAAATAAATTTGCAATTATTGATTGGATCCCATCCCTAGCTACCGGTACCTATGTACTGTACTGGATTATTTCAAAGTATTTGTTTTGCTACCTCATAAACATTTTTTTATGACGTGAGATTTTAACACTGACATTTGGCCTGCCTCCAGAATGTCCCTCTATTCTTCAGCATATAGATCCGCAATATCCTCCTGAATGCCAACAAGAGACTTCAAGAAGACTGCGGATGCGCCTATGACGCAGGGCTTGGAAGCAGCAATGGAAGTAAAGGCAGCAGAAGCGCATAGCCATGCGACTGAAGCAGAAGCTCTTGGAGGTGTTTTTGTGATCAACAATTTTGCTAAAACCGATCCCATCATCTCATGTGTGAATTTATTGAATCACGAATATGGAGTGAAGATATGAGTGGGGAAAATTGCGAAAAGCGGAGGTGGGGTTGATTAATTCTCTACATGAATCTGCCCATCAATTTTCAAACGTTTTCTCGCTAAAACCCAACCTTCCTTTGTGAAAAAATTGACAATCCCTTGATCTTTGAGACACTCCTCTATCTCATTGCGGTCTAGTCGTGTTTTCAATTCGTCCGCTACCTTTTGGGAGAAGGCATTGTAAACTTCGATTTTCTGTTGACCATGGATGTTACTCCAGCGATTGGTGTCAGCAAGGTGTTTGTTTGCTCGAATTTGCCCCACAAGGACATTTGTGGCCAGACTCTAAGCTCTGTCAGACTCATAAGGTCATCATATTTGGAGTGGCTTACCATCAAGAAGCCATAAGCAGATTCATCAATACCCATCGAATCGGATACTTCTTTTTTGGAGGGTCACTTCCCACTGTTGGTTATTGGTCTTGTCCATGGAGATGCAACCGAGCTTGGACATTCCACCGGAAGTGGTGAAGTGGATGAAGATGGAGACATGATAGTGGTACCGTATTGCCGTATTGATAATAACTCAACTATACCAACATAACAACAATGGGAGGAGAGGAAGATGCGGGGTGGAATGGCTTGTATTACCTTGTCTGAACCCTTGCCTTTGCAGCAAGCTGGATCTGGGAATATAGGTATCCGTTAATCACACTGCAAAGGGTAATTTCCCGAAAGGTAACAAAGGATGTGGGAAGGCGCTAAGCAGAACACGCTGTGCAGATTGGTCTTTACTAGGCGAAACAGCTTTTAGTGGGAAGCAGAAAAAAATGATTTTTCAGTGCATATGTAGAATACGATTAGATAGGTACAGCGAGTGACCGCTCAATGGGATGGATGGCTCAATGGGATAACCTAGCCCAAGCTGGTTGACAAGCTCGCACTGAATTTGTATCTAATTTTTGCGTATCCCATTGAGCCATCCATCCCATTGAGCGGTCACTCCTATAGGGAGGTAAAAGATAATTAGCTCGGTACCTACCGTACTATGCTGGATTATTTTAGATAAGAATACGTATGTACATACCTTGCGCAAAAAGCAATGACAGCAGAGGTGAGCATTTACTACAAATGTGTCTGAGGTATATTTTGTTTTGTTGGGAGTAACCTCATACCGCTCCGAGCTCGCTTATCCTCATTGACGCATTCTGGCGTGATTCACGCATGTTCATATTCGCATGATTTACGCATCTACCAACAAATGTCAATGCCGCATGTGATACTCGGGCATTGGATATTTTGTTTTTATATTGGGGGTAAGAATTTAAGTAACAACCATTCACGGTAAGTAACACCCATTCACGGCACTTAGTATGAGACACCTCATTGACGCATGACACCTCATTCACGCATTCACGCATGTTCATACTCCATTTTCTCATTGGCATGATTTACGCTTGTGACACCTCATTTACCAGAAATACCTGAACACATTTACTCATTGTATATATTGCGATCAAAGCCAGCTGTTGTTGGGACAAAGCCATCTGCCAATTCTCAAATTAAAAAAAAAATCAGGATAACCAATTCTATCTTCTTTCTACTCTTTGTACAATTATTCAGATGGGGAAAGAGAGTTTTGTTGCGGATCCAAACTTCAAACACCTGGTATTTGTCATCTACCTCAAAATTTGAGATTTAGCTAACTATTTCAGGCGGAAGATTTTGCTGAGTCAATACTCTGGTTTGCACAACACAACAAACCCGTTGCCTCTTCCTCAACCATTGGAGAGCCTACCTCAGCCGCTACCCCAGCCGCTACATCTGAGGCGGAAGATTTTGCTGAGTCAATACTCTAGTTTGCATAACACAACAAACCCGTTGCCTCTTCCTTAACCATTGGAGAGCCTACCTCAGCCGCTACCCCAGCCGCTACATCTGAGGCAGCAATAACCGTTACCTCTGCCTCAACCACTACTTCAGCCGCTACCCCAGCCGCTACCTCTGCCGCTACCCCAGCCGCTATCCAAGAAGAACCAACAAATACACCTACTACAGCTGAGGAAATTGTTGCAAGAATGTCGGATGAGTAGATCCAGTATTATTTCCAACTTCTATACAGTAGAAATGGAGACTTGTGTCCACCGTTGGCATAGATGTTTCATACTTGCGATTCTCAGGGCAGAAATCCAGAGACTTATTGAAGGATGCCGACGTTATGAATCTCATGCTATTTTTGTGCAAAAAATCAGAGAAGAGACTATGAACTTCTTTCTTAATTCTAGAATTTTTTTTATGCGTTTACCTAGCAGCCTTGATTTCTAAAAAATGTTTACATTAAAACCATTTTGATCGTGATAGCAGTATGTGTGGATGAGAAATTTTTGATAAGATGCCCTGTACCTCCCTAGGCACACATCAGCCTCTTACGCCTCTTACCCTCAGCCTAGCCTCTTACCCTCAGCCGAGCCTCTTACCCTCAGCTAGGTGTGGGGACTGGGAACCGAAGATTGGGATATGAAGGAATACGGTGGGATTTGCGTGGTGAATGCGTCTTTTTGATTTGTAACTCCTACATTATGAGCTCCAAGTGTTCATCGTAGTGTTCCTTTGAGCCACCCTATTGACACTTGGAGGCTCAAAAGGAACACTACGATGAACACTTGGAGCTCATAATTCAGGATCTACAGGCTTGTGAAAATTCAAATCATAAATAGTAGTACCTACGGAGGAGTTGGCTGTCCCCTATGGCTTTTAGCCCTGCAATCTAACACTTGGAGGAGTTTGTGGTACATGTTCTTGTATACAGAGTTATAAATAGTAGTACCCTAAAAATATCACGATGTGTATATTGCTAAGAATACGATAACGCATGCACCCAAATTTCTACCACCTCCATTCATTATCTGAAAAATAAGTCCATCGCTTACCACCATCATCGTCATCATGATCGTCATCATTATCGCTTCCTTTTACGGGTGAAGGACTCATAGCTTCTCGTCTTCCAGCCTTTTTTGTCTTTGTTTTCCCAAACTTGAGGGCTTCCTCTAAAGCGGACAGTGCTACTGCCAGTTCATAGAACAGGCCTTTCTCGAACATTTCACGTATCCCCGCTGGTAAGGTAAACTCGCGCTCGCTTGGGTCCTCCTGCACTTCCCCCTCCAGTTGTGATTTGATTGCCTTATCATCAGATGTCTTGAAGTGAGCTTGCCGAGCCTGCTCCAGTACTCTCGCACTTTCCGCCTTCGTCCTTGCACAAAGCTTTTTGGCTAATCGGGACCTCCTCTGCCTCATATTTGTGGGTGCGTAACGTGTATCCCTGTATACCCTAACCAACTCAGCCGTATAACTGTCAAGCTCCGCCTGAACCTCTCGTATCCATGGTGTTCTCTCAACCTTCTTTACTTCATCTTTAGTTAGCTCTCGGGGGGCCATATGATCCATTCCGAGAGATATATCTACAGTATTTCTCTGTGGTTCTTTTCGGAGATAGGCCGCTTGTGTATCCACCCCAACATTTTGGGATATATAGTGTTGTTCGAATACAGCGCTATCGTGATGTCCCAAAATCTGGTTTCTTTGTGCGCTCATAGCAACACCTATGAGCATCAGTCCAGGCTCGAGGATTGCCCAATGAAAGAACTTACCCTCAAGCATATTCGCTGCACCTCTTCGGAACGCATAAGGTGTTGCAATCACAGGGAAATCTGCTCCAATGCACAACTGCTTAAGCTGCTCACGAAGGTCGTTCGCAGTGAATTCTCCCTCCGTCACTACACCTGGTTTCGTGACTTTCCTAAAAAGACATTTGTCTAACACCGAGGGCTTCAACCTCAACTCGAGAGAATTCTTGGCATTTGGTATTTTGAGCTCTTGGAGCTGAGTTGGGCAAGTCACGGCCACAAATGCCTGATCCCTAAATGCCAATGCAAGAAACAATACCACAGGGCAGTATATCAGAGGTACTTGGTTATATAAAGTGAATATCTTAGGAGAGCTCCCCTTAGATTTTCGAGCTGTAATATCAAGACGCCATTCGCTCTGATCCCCCACAGCCACCCAGATGAGTCGGCAATCCCGATATTTAATTCCCCCAAACTTGTAATCGCCATCAACAACTGAGCTTGGACGGGACGCAGTATAGGCTAAAAGTTGAATCAAGAGAGCACACTGAATACGGAGTCGCGCATGTGGGAATGTAGCGAAGGTCCAAATGAATTCCAAAAGCTTACGAAAATCGTCCAATTTGCAGACTGGCTTTGGCTTGGGGGGTTTCAACCGTGGCCTTAATTGGAAATTCACATAGTCGTTTACTTGCTTTGTGACATCAAATAGCAATGATATTTTCTGGTGTTTGATGTACATCCGAAAGTAGCTCCACATGGTTCTAAGCATTGATTCAGATATATTTCGAGAATCGCATATCCATGTAAGGAAAGCTATAATTTGAGCAGAGCCACATTCGGTAAGATACGAACTGTATTTGGCCGCATCTAAGTCCCGATATTTCAAGTATCTGTATATCATAAGTTTCATTCTAGTACATAGTTATGGTTCGTACCTAAGCCATGTGGTTTCAACTACCTTGAGTTGTTTTTCAGTTGCTGGGGACATATGTTTCGGAACCCCATCTGTTTGTATGGCCCTCTCAAGCTGTTTATAGTAGCTAGGAGATCGAAACTCAGTCATCGTGTTGTTTACGTTTGATAAATGATGAGGTGTAATCTGTAGTCTTATATGGGTGTGATTTACCATTTCATTGACGTCCGTGGCTTTGCGGGGCTGATGCGCACTACAGACGATGCGCACTGCAGACATTTAAAAATCAGCAGATAATCCATCATTTCCCCACAATAATATGATAACTTGCATACCTCCTTGCATATCCGATAATACGGATACCGATAACCTTCTATTTGTTTCGATATATTGTTTTGTTCATCTCATTCTGTTCTTAGTCGTTTTTTCAATTTTGTCACATGAGCCACCTTCAAGGTTGGTCATTTGTTTCCTTCCCAATGTATTGGAATCTAATATTGTGGTAGCACTTAGTACATTTTACGTTTTAATTCACGAAAATTCCGTTGTCATAGGGTATAGACCCAGCAGCAATTTCCACTTGACGTCCAAGATTCAGAGCAACAATTTCCAAAATGAGGATGAGGATTATTATACTTGCGAATGGCATTACGAAACCAACATTCTGGCAGCCAAGATTCATTTCAGCTATGCCAAAAAGGTACTCGAGACCTAGAGTGTCAAAAACCTAATTCGACAGCTTGAAGGCGGATCTCATTACAAAGAATTTCTGCGAGAGGAAGTGTGGGGAATGTTAAATCAGCTTGATATGGAGGTTTGGCTGGAACTATTTCAATCAGTTGCTTACTTGATTATTTTTACGGAGTAATACCATAGCATGAGAAATGTATAATGATACCAACTAAGCTTGTTTCCAATACATATCTACTCCAGTAATACCAGTTTTATATCATTGATGTTCCCTAGATTAGATATTAGTAGAGATTGTGAAACAACAATTTGTGGTATACTTCCAATACATGGAGATCGGCATGCTTTACCTTCTGAACGTAGTATTTCAGTACAAGATTATAAATCTACGGTACCAATTTTGCCCATTGTGGCGTGTGGCTGTGGCTTGTACACAAAGTTTCGTAATAGGATCTCTCATATCGGAGTATTCACTATTGTGAAAGAGTCCCTAAAAATCCCTAAAAATGCGAAGTCGTTTACGAATTCTCATAAAGCAAGAGCTACCGGTAAGGAACAATTTGTTTGCTGTGCGGACGTTAGTCATGGTCGGCACCGCTTGCTTGGCTGATGGAACCTCGTTGGTACCAACTATGACTAAGTACAGGTAAAAATGCCATATTGCATTCGTAGTGAATTTTTAGAATCAAAGTGCGTCACGAATCGTGAAAGAGTCCTAAAAATGCGAACTCGCTCAAGATCTTATGTTTGATGGAAATTTTACTATGACTAAGCACAGGTAAAAATGCCATATTGCATTCGTGGTGGATTTTTTTAATTGTGAAAGGTCCCTAAAAATACGAAGTCGTTCACAAATCGTGAAGGATCTCTCATATCAGAGTGTTCAAGAATCGTGAGCAATAGTGCGTCACGAATCATGAAAGAGTCCCTAAAAATGCAAAGTCATGCCATATTAAAAACATACCACTCCTCTAAATGTTGCTAAAGGCCACAGGGGATAGCCAAACTATTTATGATTTAAAAGACGCATTCACCGCGCAAATCCCACCCTATTCCTTCACTTCAATTACCCAATCCCCGTCGGCTGGAGGGTAAGAGGCGATATGTGCCTATGTATGTACCTGGGGAGATACATGCATCTGACCACCTGACCCCAGGTGGCGAACCAAGTGCTGGATTCTTCTCTTTTCTGAGGGTCATCCTCTGTGGGGTTGCCGCGGAAACAGCGTGGGGCCAACCAAGATGTACCTTGGGGGAGGTACAGGGCATTGGACCTCCGGACCCAGGTGGCGAACCAAGTGCTGGATTCCTCTCTCTTTTCTGGGGGTCATCCTCTGTGGGGTTTCCGCGGAAACAGCATGGGGCCAACCAAGATGTACCTTGGGGAGGTACAGGGCATCGGACCTCCGGACCAGGTGGCAGATCCAAGTGCTGGATTCCTCTGAATCTCGTGCAGGGAATCATCCTGCTTTTTTTCTGAATTTTGAGGAGTTATCGAACCCGGATTGAGGGCAGGGTAAAAAAGTTGGAGGAGGTCAAGGTTGACAAGGTGGAGGAGGTGTACGTGATTAGGAGGCATGAGCAGGACTGATGTCAAATGAGATGGCATAGAACTAGGTATCGTGAAGAAAAGAGGAAAGGAAATAGGCAGGAGGGACCGGCCTCTTTTATAGAGTTCCAAGCTTCAGTATGTCCTCGATGACACTAACCATCGCGAACTTACCTAAACAGGATTGCTCAACACTTTGCTTTGCCGGGTTGCCGTTTCTGAATAGGTATAGTGACCTCCACCAACATTGGTACCCAAGCCAACTGTTATATAGCTGTTCTCCTATATTGTATCCGTAACCACTGTATAAACCATGTATGAGCTAGTATGTTACTGAATGCCCTCACGCAGGAAACATCAGGGTAAGCCTCGGAAGCGCTAACCCGAATGAACCACTGCATATTTCATATCTCGGGTTTGTGAAGAACTTTTGGCTAACCCGAATGAACCACAGCGTATTACATATCTCGGGTTTGTGAAGAACTTTTGGGGGCCCCAGGCTCTTCGGCCGCAATTGCCATTTCAGTCACCATGAAATAGACTACTTAAATGTACTTGATTCCACCTCAAAAACTCCTTTTCCAATCCAAGCCTCGAACCATGTACCCAACACGACCCCCAGCCAAAGCTCAGAACTTCATGCCCCACGCTCTCATGCCCCGCGCTCTGAGCAAAGCCTCCACTACTGGTATGCATCGCATAGTCAAGATTGCTCGCAACAACCGTGGACCATCAACCAATTCAACCCCAAAAGTTGAGAAAACTGGAACCACATGTTGTCCACGCCACAAGACGTTTTCACAGAACAACTTTGATTCTCTTCACCTGTGGCAAATTGTTCAGGAGTGCTTTTTATTTCTTCTTGAGTGCAATGCACAAATTCTCCACCACTTCCCCTCCCTGATAATATCCCACCGATTGTCCAGCCAGTGGTACAGTTGCTCTCTGGTAAACCTATATCGGCGTTGCAACAACCCTGCATTATCACGAATAAATTAATATCCCTTTGGCACCCATAAGGTTCACACAACCCAAAACCTTGTGGGCGCCTCCTGGGCGGAAAATGTGGTTCCAAGGCACTTCGGATCGATGAGCATTATGGTTGGCATCAATGTCCCGGTGCTTTATGTTGATTTTTTTCTTCGGATCTTGGAAATGATAATTAGTCCAAATTTGCCTAGGTTCGCTGCTTTGAGCCATCTTTCAAATACAATATGCAACATTCCAGGCCCCCTTGGTATAAATTCCACTCTGGCGGATATTGTATCCAGTATTATGGATCACCTTAAATTCAACGATCAGAAAGCAAGGCGGGAGGTGTGGATGGCATGTATGCGGGTAGGTCAGCAAACATGTGTCTTGAATTGTTTGTGTAATTCATATCAAACCTTGAACCTCTCTCCCTTGTTGGCAGTCGAGGGCAAATAAGTTCAGTGATTATTTCTTAGCTAGGATGGGCTTTCTGGTAGGGGTACTATCATAGGGTATCTACGAATCGGGGGTGCCAACCCTAATTGGCTACGAAGGGACATGTTTTGTATCAAATGGGGATGCAATTTTCTCTTCCAGTGCAAGTAAAAAAAATAGTAACTTCCAGTGAATCTCGATTTGCGTTATTCTGAAAAACCTTACCCCAGCGAAGGTAGCCTGCCAAGAACAATTGACCCGTGTTTCTATTTCTGGCCTCTTAGACAAACTCGGTTGGTTTTGGAGCTTAAGGGAAATCTCGTGGAGTGATATAAAGAAAATTGCTCGGTTACCCTGAGTCTACGTGCCCTTTCTGTTTTCTGTCAGCAATTATGTCAGCAAGGGCCTTCGGCAACGCTAACCTATCTAGCCTCAAATGCTACATCGTTGTTGTCATCTTGTTATCTGTCAGCAATTCTGTCAGCAAGGGCCTTCGGGAATGCTAACCATCTAGAGTGTGTTAGGCCAAATCACAATAAATCAAATGCTGATCATTTGATCTTCCACAAACCTTCGGGAACGCTAACCTACTGCATCATTTTGATCTTCCACCCACTCTCACATATCCACGTTGTACATTAGCTCTTTGATAAACGTAATAAAATGCAGGTGGAGCAGAGTGGGGGCTTCAGGCCAAACCTTTCCCTCCTGGGATGATGGTCCCACCTCAAAACCAACATCCCACCACGGCGGCACACATCGCATTGCAAGATGCGTGTATCACTGCCGATGATCGGGTAATGCTTCAGAGCCAGCTTGCCTCTCCTTGTGAACACAACAAACGCATGTCTATGCGAACATCCAATGCGCCCCACCACAGCTGCATATTCACCACAGATTGGACAGGGGTCAGCACAGCCAGCTGATACAACTTTAGAAGCAAGTTTGCCAATAAAGGAGCTGTACATCCGTACATCGTACACCAGTATACCAGTACACATTCTTTAGAAGCAAGTTTGCATCGTACACCAGTACACTAGTACACATATCTCATCATGACGAAATCTTGGAGGCCAAGATCTCAGAATGGATGTATGAATTGCAAGAAGAAGAAGATTAAGGCATGTATATCTGGTGTAATCATTGGATTTATCTGCTAATTTACTACAGTGTGACGAAATCCACCCTCGATGTCAATATTGTGTGAGACGAGGCCATGCATGCACTTACCCTTAGATTCGCCAAATTTTTTTCGTGAAACCAGTGGTGATTGCTCAGTCTCAAACCAGCATTCTCGATTGTTCGGGCAGGCTTGGTGATAGCGGTCTGCTGCCCGATATGGTTGGACGTCCAATTCCTGGACATTATATGGCTGATATGGCTGGATATGGGATTCCTGGACAAGAGATGGCTGGACATATTGCTGGACCCCCGCCAGATTTGTTGGCATAGGTGTAAGCCCATCTCCACATTTTCACATGCTGACTGGCTTAGGGCTAAGGTAGCATGCAACGCTTGCGTAGGGCACCCAGATCGTGTGACCCAATTGGAAACAGAAGTCAAGCAGCTTCAGGAGTTATTGTTAAGCCTCAGTGGAAGTGAGGATCATCATTTAGAAACGTGCAATTCAATGGAGGAAGGTGCTGGATATTTTCACCAACAGCTTAATCTCGCTGGAAGTCAGGAAGGGGCTGGAATTTTTGGTATAGGTGAAGGAACAGATTCTTTAGCAACGTGCAATTCAATGGGGAAAGGGGCTGGATATTTTCACCAACAGCTTACGATTGGAGAGCACCCATTTAATCTTGCTGGAAGTCAGGAAGGGGCTAGAATTTTTTGTATAGGTAAAGGAATAGATTCTTACCCATTTAAAGTGAGGCATATACTCTGACATTTGTTACTCTATTTGTTACTAGGCTAACAATACCAAGGACCCAGGTGTGGAGTCTGCCTACCATCCTTGCGATAGAATACCGTTCGAGGAGTCAGGTGAAGAGATGTCTATTACAGTAGTGGAGACGAAGCTGGAAAAGTTCGGTGGGTGAATGGAGAGGCAAATGTTGAAGATGTAAATATGGGCTTAAAGGTTTTTACTCCAAGCCTGCAGATTTCGAAGCACGAAAACGAGTATGCCATATACCTCACACAACAGAAATTGACATTCCTAACGAGATTGGTGTTAATATATATATAAACTGACAATAATACTAGTAACTCCTCCAAACTCCCATAACTCCTCCAAACTCCCTATTCACTCCCATAACGCCTCCGAACTCCTAATTGTTGAATTCCTTCCTCTAGTAATTGCGATTGAGTCTTTATCAAAGCTTCAACTTTGGCTTCCAATTCCTTTCGATGTCGCAACTAAAAACATTATCAGCAAATGTTGTCAGAAAATGTTTTGTTTCACAATAAATTACCAAAGATAGCTCCTTTTTCTTCTCAATTATCAGCAAACGTTGCTCCTCAATAATGCGATTAGCCGTCTGAATCATTATCTCAACCTCTACAAACGAGGCGGCCGTTTCCAAACGGAGCCCCTCAATGTTGCTCTTAGTCTTCTGAATCATTTCCCAAACCTTTACCAACGAGACAACGATTCCCCCCCCAAGATTGTCAAGCATTGTCTCAACCTCTACCAACGAGGCTGCCGTTACCAAATGTTGCTCCTGAATGATGCCCTCAGCATCCTTAATCGTTTCCTGAACACCTAACAACGAGGCGGCTATGATAACCTACAATGATCAGTTTGTGTAAATAAAACTAACATGGAGGCAACTCACTGGCATGCTTTCAGCGATGGAACTAATGGGAGAAGACACTTCAGAGAGAATAACAGTCGGAGCAAACTCATCCGATCTGGTTGATATGTTGTCCCAAGATGTGAAAGATGGTGGATATTGTCCGGGTGTCCTACAGAGCCTCTCCTCCACATCTTGCTCGACCCCACAAAGGTAGGGAGGATTCTCTTTTTTTTTTTCCCACTCCATCTCAGAGTGCAATTGCACCGACGGAGTTGTGACTGCGGACTTTGTAACCGCGTTCAGCCGTCCATTTCTCCGTTTCCGTGATCGCTTTCTCCTTTTCTGTGATGAAGATTCCTTATAATTAAAATGTTAGCATCCAAGTGTGGTCATGACGTGCCATGTATGGCAAGGGCAAGTTTGACCAGCTGCTCAAGGGCCATACGCACCAAGGGGGGTCAACGAGCCGCATGGGTCAGTGGGGTCATAGACAAAGGATATCAACGTGAGGCCTCAAAGAAAATCAAGGAACTCACATGTGCCAAAATCTGATCTTTTGCACTTTGTACTTGTTCTGATTGCCAACTTTTTGAGTTCGCTACAATCATATGGAGCCATTTCATATACTGGGCACGAATGTATTTTAACCAACATGGGGAATTTTTGAAACCGTTTATACTGTAGACCGAATTTTGTTCAAAATAAAAACCCTCTTCGTCTTCATAAGAAGGGGGGCAGGGCAGGGACATGGTGAAAGTAGGTAGGGGAAGTGGTAATGACAGGAAAAGAGGATTGAGAGGTTCGCGTGGTAACGGGGGACAGCGAGGGCAAGGCAAGGTAAGGCAAGGCAAGGTAAGGCAAGGCAAGGCAAGGTAAGGCAAGGCAAGGCAACAAGGCTGAGGCAGTGTTGACTAGAAATTGGATGTGATGGTAAGTGTTGTATTGAGAGTGCGAGAGAGAGTTCTTATATACAAGAAAACGACAAGGCCAAGACCGCGCGCTAGGTAACAAAAAAATGGCAAAATCAGGAAAATCAACCAAACCAACTAGACTAGCCCTAACCACAGACAAGGATCAACATCCTCCACAGAGCCCTAACCACCAAATCATGGTTATTCGTCATCCTCATCTACATCCTCCATATACGGCTGTCCATATCCGTATTTCTGCGGGGCTCTTTTTTGTCTGGTACTCCTTCGGAGTTGTTTTCTTGAAGAATTTAGTGAGTAACTTATCATAATGGATGGGTGTCTTACACAGTGTCAATCTCCTTATTTTCCTCATCTTCCATTGAACGTGTTGGGGAAGAAGGGGACATTGGGGAAGGACCTCGTATTGCGGAAGGAAGTGGAGAGGAGGGTTGGTATGGAGCGGGTTCTTGGTGTGGAGCAAGTGGGGAGGGTTGGTGTGGAGCAAGTGGGGATTGGATAGCATGGGATTGTTGGCGTGGAGGGGTTGAAGGGGACATTGGGGAAGGACCTCGTATTGCGGAAGGAGGTGGGGAGGAGGGTTGGTGTGGAGCGGAGGGTTCTTGGTGTGGAGCAAGTGGGGAGGGTTGGTGTGGAGCAAGTGGGGATTGGATAGCATGGGATTGTTGGCGTGGAGGGGTTGAGGACCCTGCAAAGGGTAGAGGGGATGAGGGCCCTCCAAAGGACCCTGCAAGAGGGAATGAGGGTCCTCCAAATATTTTAGAAGGGGTTGAGGATTGGCATGGAGGGCCTCCAAAGGACCCTGCAAATATATTGCCTTGTTGGGATTGGTGTGGAGGGGATGAGGATTGGTGTGGTATATTGCCTTGTTGGGATTGGCGTGGAGGCGCTGAGGACTTTGCAAATAGATTGCCTTGTTGGGATTGGCGTGGACGGGATGAGGGCCCTCCAAATATTTTGCTTAGGGATTGGCATGGAGGGGATGAGGGCCCTCCAAAGGCTGCAAATATATTGCCTTGTTGGGATTGGCGTGGAGGGGATGAGGATTGGTGTGGTATATTGCCTTGTTGGGATTGGTGTGGATTGGTTGAGGACCCTCCAAAGGACAATATATTGCCTTGTTGGGATTGGCGTGGAGGGGATGAGGGCCCAATAGAAGATGATGCAGATGCAACCCCTTTAGATGGCGCAAAAGAAGAATGTAATGCAGCATTTGAATCCACAACAACCTCGGGAGTTACATCCCGATAACGAAGATGACCAAGTGTACTTGCAGATACAGCCCCAGGTCCAGAAGGCAATAATTTGCGAGTATGAGACAAATGTTGAGCGATTTGGGAAAAATCTGCGTGTGAGTCATCCAGTATTTGTAGTTGTGGTTGACATGGGTGACATTCAAATGGTAACATTGGTCCTCGACCAAGACGCCCAACACGGTCGTTAGGCTCCTGCTCGTCGTCGGAAGCTTTGGGAGTGACCAGACTTTCGATTTTTTTGGTGGGATCGGCTTTGTGTTTATGTAGGAGTGCATACCAAGGTCTTACTTTTTGGTCAACAAGGCCAATAGCATCCTGATCCCCATAATTTCCTGCTTCATATCGGGCAAGTAGAAACCGTTTTTCTGCGTCAATTGAGAGACGGAATAATAAGTCTGGCCTAATCTCTTTGCGAAAATTGGTGACATCAACCCAAAACTGACTGTCCGCTATTTGAATGAAGATGAACTTATGCGTCTTGGGTTTCAAGAGAGTTCCAAGGCCCAACTCATCGTTTTGCTTGAACACAACTCCAATAATAGTCACATCGATCTGGTTTGGAAAGACAGCGAATTCCACAACCTTAGGAATGTTATTAGCTACCTTATGTTGCTGCCAAGAGCCAATAACAAGTCCGCAATTTTTCAACCCATCAATCCTGAATCTGACATTGGGTTCTTGACCCTCCATTATAACAACCGAATATCCGTTTGTGCATCTTCGAAAAGCAACGATTTGCCGGTGCACCGTGACAGGATTACCAGTTACATAATCGTAGACAAGGTCAGAGTGGGTATTGATTTGCACCTTTTTAACCAGACCAGTATTATAAGGCATTTCATAGGAGTATGGTAAAGCGGAATCGTGTGTCTAGTGAATACGAACAGAATGAAATTGCGACGCTTTAATATCCAATTAAAAAAGACCAACTGTTGGTACTCAGGAATTGTAAATGATCAATCCTAAGACATTTTAATTATACGAGAATTGCAATGTTTTAGTAACCAATGAAAAATGGCCAACTGTTGGTTGTCAGAAATAATTGGGAGTTCAGTGGTCGAGGTTTTTGATGGTGAGACAAATAGTCTCGTGCCATGAAATATTCAAGTAGGGGTCTGAGTTACATGTGACATGCGTGGGGAGTTGTAAAAAATGATGACGTTTTTTGATTGGCATTCTTCAGCCTTTAAGTACATATGCAGATATAAAATCCAGCTCATCATAATCTAAGTGACGATACTAGGCAATTGGCCCTGCCAATAATTAACAACACCAATATTCAAGCAGGGGTCTGAGTTTACATGTGACATGCGTGGGGAGTTGTAAAAAATGATGACGTTTTTCGTTTAAGTACATATGCAGATATAAAATCCAACTCATCATAATCCAAGTGACTACCACTCACGATACTAGGCAATTGGCCCTGCCAATAATTAACAACACCAATATTCCAATTATATTTTTGTCCCAAACCTCCACAAAGCCCAGCTATTCTACAAGTTCCACAAAGTCCAGCTGTTCCACAAGTTCCACAAAGCCCTGCTGTTCCACAAGTTCCACAAACCCAGCTGTTCCCCAAGCTTCACAACCATCCAGACAGACGAGGGAATTCAGAAAGTTCGGATGATGAGATACCTGACTAACGTCTGTGAAGTAAGCAGTTTTACTTTCCCAGAACGTTCTATGCTAATCACTATCACAGACTCCAAAATCAAAACCGATCCTGAGCCTACCTCCGAATTCGGTAGGCTAAATCTTCATATTCAAGGTGTGGAGATGCTAAAGTATCAAAGACAGAGAGCACTGACGAAGCGCAGCTTGAAGGAGTTATGCGAGGTTAATTTACTCGCTTTCTGAGAGAAGGCAAAACCTTTCCAAGCTCTAAGTAATATAAATGGAGCCTTGGTGTTAGGGATTGGCACTTTTTGTTCTCTATATAGATCATGGGTATCTCCTACCAATTTTCGTCCTTTGGCACAATAGACACGAGTCATCGTTCATGATTTGTCACCTAAGCACTATGTAAACATACGTTTTTCTTGTGACTCGGTGGTGCCTCGTTTCCTATGTTGGATAGAAAGATGACATTATAATGTTCATAAGTATTACATAAGTATGGATGCGGTATCGACTTGGCACTGAGAGAGGGGTAGGATTGAGGAACAGGATTTTTCCAAGAAGCCTCCTTAACTAACATCCATCAACAATATGCCTAAAGCACACAAACCCCGAAAACAGTCGAATGTGAAGGATGTTAGTAAGAAATGAGATGATATTCTCCTAAGGCTGAAGCATGAAAATCCTGAGGCTTCGTGGAAGATGATACAAAAGCGGTTCAATGAGGAGACTGGTGAAGGAAAAAGAATTGAGGCCTTGCAGATGCGTGTGCACCGCAGACAGCAGGAAGGGGTTATATGGAGCAACGATCAGGAGCAGGTTTTGAATGAGATAGTTCAACAGGAAACGAAAAAATTCTGGAAAAATGTCAGCAGTAGTATACAGGCTCGGATAGGTTCTTTGGTGAGCAGTCAGTCTTGTGAAAAGAAGTGGAGAGAAATGAGAATTGCCTCAATTCGAAGGCGCCAAATGGAGTTCCCCCTCCAAAACCCAACACATCTCTCCAAAACTCAAATGGTTCTTGGTCAAGAGTGGAAGCTGTAAGCTTTACCCCTTTGAATTGTGTCTAATCTTGTAACTAATCCTTCTGCTTCAGATGACCATGCAGCCTTATTTGGTCGATGGGGAATTGTTAGTTGGTGATGGGCTGTCTGATTTCCGAGGCTTTGGAGGCGAGGGGGGTTTGTTTTTGGGCGAGGTAGACGAGGGTTTACTACAAGACTCACCAGGCGAATTACTATCAGAGTTCCCGGGTTTACAAACGAACGAGCGCGAATCATTCGGCAGGTATTTTTAAAATTATTTGTTTTGGGAGGGTTTGATGGAAATGTTGGTTTTATTTATGTCAACGGTACATATATATTTAAGTTACTACCCCTAATTTACAACCAGATGAGCGCAAAGGTATTTTTAGAATTCTGGGGGTTGGTTCTATTTATGTCACTTGTGGTGGCAATTTGGGTGATTAAATAAACGTATCAATCCGTCTTTACAACATATCACCATCCATCATGATTACCATTCTGATACCTGACGTTGATATTCCCGAATATGTTTTGTGCGCCCTTATTCTGATTATTGGAATAATTCTTTACTTTTTATTTATTCAAGCAAAAGTTGTATGTTGTTTCTTCAAACCAGCCACCATAAGAGTCAAGCGTTTCTTCCAATACAAATTCCTCTTTCGAACTACTGCATACGATGAGGTGCTGGTCATCTTTATTTACCCGCGTATAACATTGGTTTCTGGTGATTGGCTGTCGGAGTTGGAAAGAATTGGATCAGAGATGTCGCTGATATCACTGAGCAATCTGCTTTTTTGCTCAGTTACCGAACCCCATTCTTCCGATTATTCGGGTATGAGACAAGTTCAGATCTTCACATTACATCGGCCGTCCTATTACTTGCTACTGCTTTGTTTCACTTATTCCATTCGTGGATGGTGAACCTAAACGCACTGATATTCGTTGGCATCGTTGCATTACTGATACTATCCCCTCTTTTACGGTCGCGATTTTACGAGCTATTTATTCTCCTCCATAAAACACTTGGTCTTGCTGCACCAATTGGAATATCATTCCACATTGGATATGGTTCACTAATCAAAGTGGCTTTTAACTGCATCCTCATTGGTTGTGTTGTAGCTCCATATTTAGTACGTGGTATTATGATATTATATCATAAATACCACTACACGAAGTGTGAGATAAGTGAATCACCTCCAAATGTGATATGCCTTTCAATTAAGACCACAAAAGCAATGGGACAGTCAGGCCAATACTTCTTCTTAACCCTACCAACACACTGTTTTTATCAGTCACATCCATATTTT